>PVJH01029234.1:0-26286 GCA_004026705.1 Nesogale talazaci
TCTTTTTTGGGGGGGGGGGGCATCACTGCTCTCCGGTGGTGGGAGTAGGAGGCCCAGCCCCACTGCTGGAATTGAACCTCCGTCCCAGTGGGCCGCAGTCCCGCGCACAACCACTACGCCACCGGGGCTCAGCCCAAGAAACTGATTTCCTTTTAGTGTATATGCTTGGCTGAGGAGCCAATGGGGCGAAGCTACCATCTGTGGGATTATGACTGAAGGCCTCTAAGTCAGAATCCCGCCCAGGAGGAAAGATATGGCAACGCCGCCGAGCCTCGGTTGGCCTCGGATAGCCGGCACCCCGGCGGCCCGTCTCAGCAGGCCACGCGCGCGTCCCCGCTGCACGTCGGGACGGGGTCCAGTGCGGAGGGCCCCTTGTCCCGGGAAATGGGGCGCGGCCCGAAAGGCGGCCTCCCCCTCGCGCGTCATGCACCGCACGTTCGTGGGGTGCCTGGTGCTTAACCATTAGGAGACGATCTGCTTCTGGGTCATAGCAGAGCAGCTCCCTCGCTGCGATCTATTGAAAGCCAGCCCTCGACACAAGGGTTTGTAAAAAAAATTAATTAAAAAAAAAAAAAAAAGAGGGCTGAGTCCCGGTGGCGTAGTGGTTGAGTGCGGGACTGCGGCCCACTGACTTGGCGGTTCAAATCCAGCAGCAGCTCTCCAGGAGCAAGGCTGGGCCTCCCACTTCCACCAGAGGGCAGTGATGCCACACACACAAAAAAAAGTTAAAGTTTTAAAGTTCATCTTTTAAAAAAAAAAAAAGAAACTGATTTCCTAGTCTCTGTGTTCTACCAGCAAAACCCAGCAGGAACTCAGTAAGTACTTATGGAAAGGAACCTCGCCATAGTAAGGAGTCACAACGCTGCACTGAGGATGGGCCCCACAGGGGCATGGATCCTCAGAGGCGAGGGAGGGAGGCTGAGAAGGTGCAAGAATGGGGGGAACCACCATAGTTGGAGCCCGCTCCTCCGGTAGGCTGAACTGAAGAAATACTCAGTCCAGCAGCCTCATTTGGTTTGGAGCAGAGAGCTGGTGAGGAACAGAGGGAAGCCAAGGCCAACCAGGAGGGGTTCAGATGCTAGCGTTTGGGTTTGTCTACACAACAACACAAAGAAACATTCATCCAAAATGCACTAATGCACCACCACACTGTGGTCTCCTGCTAGAGATGAAAACTTGAATCTAATCACGAGGAAAGGAAACTCAGAAACGAAAACGGAGGGGCTTTTTGACAAAAGAACTGGTATGTACTTTTTTAAATGTCAAGGGTTAAGAAAGAAAGGTTGCTTCTGATTAAAGGAGACTAGAAAAGGCATCTAAATGCTTGTGACCTTGGACTGACTAGATCCTGGATTGGAAGAAACAGCTGAAAAGAACATCATGGGAACAATCAGCCAAATATAGATTAGAAAATACCTTGGCACCAGCATTAAATGCATTGCTTTTGGTAATAAAATCTTTTAAAAAAAAAAACTGTCGCCCCAAAAATTACCATGGGGGGAAATTTTTTCTTAATACCCAGGAAGTACTTAATGGCAAGGGGGAAAAAGGAATGTAAAACTATCTGCACACTAAGGTAACAGTGCCATGTGCCATGAAGAAACAGAAGAATTCAGCAACCACGCGCAAAATAAACCAGAAGACAGAGGAGCATTCTCTGCTGCCCATCTGCCCCTCAGTGGTGTGAAGCAGAACAGAACACAGCAGAACCCCCAAAGCTGTTCATTTAAGCAAGAGGGAGGTCTTCTTTTAGAAGGTTGAGTGAGAAGGGCTAGAAGCTTGGGGGAGGAAGCAATGAGGAGGCAATACTCTAAATGAGAAGCGGTTCACCCATTAACTTCACAAATTCTGTGAGGCACATGCTCATTTCCCACGCTTACTACCCAGTGGTTTGCAGCACTTCATTTTTATGGAAGTAGAACTAACAAGCCTGGCAGAACATGGTGAGGCAGAGGCCATCTCGGGAATGCACAAGAACTACCCCTCTGAGGATTGAAAACCCAGGGAGAGAGGGAATGTGGTACATGTTCAGGTGGCAGGCAGTCAAACCCACACAATTTCCAAACCCCAGACACAAAGGAGGCAGATAAGCCCCACAGTTCCATGCATACCAGTTGGGGTTAGCCCAGCTCCGGAAGCTATTTCAAGCCAATGGCTCTTGGCAATGGGATGTCTCGGCATTAGTATAAGGCATCCCTGTCCAGTATTCGGTAGATGCTGGTAGCACCTTCTTAGTTCTGGCACCCACACTGCCCAGGCACTACCAAACGTCTCCCAAGGGCATAAAACCTGGCCCTTGAGCAGCTAAGTTACTGTCCTACTATGGTTTTTCACTTTCAGAAAGTGAAAGCTGTTCAAATGTATAGGCTGAGCAGTAATGACATGCAGATAGAAAAATTGAGGGTCATAGAGAAATAAAAATAAAATAATTGAGAAATACACAACCACGAAAATTGGATAATAAAGTATGGCGCACTGAGATGGCTGCGTGAACAGATGCATTGTCGTGGTGGCAAAACTAGTCCCCGGTCTGCCACAAATCAGGCCTTTTCTGTTGCACATTTTACCCAATCTTTGCAGAACCTCTAAAGAGAAAGCATGATAAACCATCTGACCTGGTGGAATGAACTCCGAATGCACTATCCCTCTCACATCAAAAAAAACAAAACAAATAAGCATCATCTTGATCTTTGATTTCACTTGAGGAGTTTTGGGGGAGCGAGGTGATAATGGTGTCTTCCACTGGCTTGATTTATGTTTGCTTTCGGGGTCCTACTGCAGTGTGTGTGTGTGTGTGTGTGTGTGTGTGTGTGTGTGTGTGTGTATTCACACATCACTACTCTGGTGGCAGTAGAACTGCACCATATTTTGTCACCAGTAATGACCTTGGAAATAAGTCTGGGTCACTTTTGGAGCTGCTTTTTCAAAGTAAAAAAAATGAGGTTGAAGAGAATTTGCTTTCAGAACAATATTCACTGTGACCAGAGAGAATCTTGCTAGGCACCACTTCTGGGTGCACTAACTCAAAGCAAGTTACTCAATGCTCACCTGGGGTTGGGGGCAGGGAGAATATGTACTATGAAAGTCCTGCACAGCAGAGCTATTTTCCCATTTTCAGGTGGGGGAAACCCCTCAAATAAATGCATATACACATACTTATTACACACACACACACACACACACACACACACAGTACAGCGTGCAGGGTTCAAGTGATGAAAACTAATGAGCCCCGATGGCATAGTAGTTGTGCGCAGGACTGTGGCCCACTGGGATGGAGGTTCAATTCCAGCAGCGGCTCCACAGGAGCAAAGGCTGGGCCTCCTGTTCCCACCACCAGAGGGCAGTGATGCCCCCCCCAAAAAAAATCAAGATAACATTTTAATCGAATACTTTGAATTTCTGAGCTTACGGCAGTCTCTGAGGCATTTAGGTGAACTAGCTTACCACAGACAGTCCACGAAGACAGTGTTACCTCGCACTTTGTAAGTTTTGACCAGATCTTAAAAGCTGAGAAGCAGACTTCTAAGATATAATTATTGACCTATCCCTGTTTGGAGCAAAGAAGAGTGAAGAAAAGCAAACAATCGAAACATGTTATCAAAGGTCTAATGAACCACACACAAACCAAACTTACTGGTCTGACAAAGCAGACCATGGGTCTTGGTATTGTTGTCATCCAGTTGGTTCTGATCCATAGCAACCCTGTAAACAACAAAATGAAATCCTGCCCAGTCCTGGGATATCTTTACAACTAACTGGTCCTGTGCCTGAGCCCACTGTCGCAGCCACTCTGTTACCCGCCTCCTTGCCGCCCTCTTTTTTGCTGCCCTCTATTTTACCAAGCATGACCTCCAGGGACTGCTCTCTCCTGACAAGGTAATGGCCAAAGCATGTAAGATGAACTCTCAGCTTCCTTGCCTCTAAGAAGCACTTTGACTGCACTGCTTCCTTGAAAGATGTCAGTCTTTTTGGCAGTCCCTGGTACTCTCCCTTTTTCTCCAGCACAATTCCAGTGCACTGACTCTTCTGTCTTCCTTACTCAATGTCCAATTTCCATGTGCATATGAGGACATGTGCAATGGACAGAGAGATTGGGCGCGTTCAGAGTGGTTCGGCCGTAGACAGTATGAGGCAATGGAAAACACCATGCTTTGGATCAGGTGCACCTTAGTCCTCAAAGTAACACCTTTGCTTTAAGACTCTAAACAGGTCTTCTGCAACAGTTTTTCCTCATCTTTTATCTCAAAAATCATTGGCTTCAACCTTTGCTCCATTTACAATGTTACTAACCATTGGTCCAGTTGTGAGGATTTGGGGCTTCTTTACCATAGAGTTGTAATCCATACTGAAGGCTGCAATCCTTAATCTTCATCACCAAGTGTTTCAAGTCTTCCTCATTTTCAGCCAGGAAGATTGTCATCTGCATATCAAAGGCTGTTAATGAGCCTTTCTCCCATCCTGATGTCACATTTTTCTTCCTAGAATCCAGCTTCTCTGATGACTTGCTCAGCATATGGATTAAGTGTGGAGATAGGATACCATCCTAATGCACACTTTTACTGATTTTAAAACATACACTTACTGAAACATGTCAAGTGGTATCCCATCAGTTCCTGAAGCCCAGTTTGGAGCTAATACTCTCTATGACATTTCAATTTCTTCCTTCAGCATCATTGGTTCTTGCTTATATATTACATATACTATCTCTTCAAGTGGTGGAATGTGGACAAGTTCTTTTTGGCTTAGTGACTGTGTATTCTTTCCATCTTCTTTTGATGTATCCTGTATTATTCGGTATTTTGTCCATAAAAGCTATCAAAGTTACAACTCAATGATGCTTAAATTCTTCCTTCAGTTCTTTCAGTTTAAGATATGCTGGTTGTACAGAGACCTAGAATTAGGAAAACAAAAGGGAAGAACACAAAGTCTTCGTCTATCTCATTCTAACATCTGGCTTTGTCTTCCCAGGCTGTCCTTTGAAATTCTTTCCTTAGCTCTGTGATATCACCACTTCTTCCACTTGCTCCAGCTGCTCTTTGATTCAGAGCAAGCTTCATATGGGCCTCTGACACCTTTCAAACCTAGAAGCACACCCACCCCTTTCGGCCAAGTATTAATAGACAGCCCTGTTAAGTGAACCAATAACACCCAGAGGAATGTGGTCCTCCACCAACCATATGAAACCAAAAGGTAGTTTGCCCACAAGCAAATGCCAGAAGTCAAGAAAGGGCAGGAAGATGAATGGGCACGGGGAGTTCAGAGCACAGTTGTACAATGCTGTGACGCTGGGAGGATTACAACTAGTTCCACAATGTGCATAAATTGTTGAGAATGGAAAGCTAATTTATTCCAAAAAGTTTGGCCCAAACCACATTATAACGTTCAAATACAATGTTCAAATTCTTGAAGTATTTTATTTCAAAGGCAAATTTAAACTAAAACTTTTAAGATTTCTATAAAAAGCTCACTGTAACCATACTAGCTTTTAATATGTGCAAATATAATGATTTCTTCAAAATTTAATAATTCTTTCCCAGTTTCAATTTTGATAAATTTTTCAAAAACAAAGAGAAATATTATATTTCTATCTTTATATTATTATTATTATTGTCTTATCCTGACTCTTTTGTTTCTGTTTTCTGTTTTTTTCGGTTGGGTTTTCCAGCTTGTGAAGCACAGCAGTAGATGTTTAGCTGCATTAATAACTGATGCAAGGGAAGGCAAGGGTGGAGGGTGGGAGATGGGGAAGGTGTGGGGTTGGGGTAGCAAACAATGTATGCAGAAGGGGGTAGGAAGGACTAGAACGGATTGTGATCACACAACTCATTTTGAAAGCTATTTAGCCATGGGGAGTGAGATGGTCTAAAATTGATAAGAGGTCATGACTGAATAATTCTTTATATTACTGAACTATTAAATTGTAGGATATGTGTATTATGTGTTTTAAAAAGTGTAAAATGAAAAGAACAAGAAAATGGAATGTTAATACATGCTCCTTTTCTCATACCTAACCCCAAAGGATAACATCTTTTTTTTTGGTGGGGGGTTTTTGGAGCATCACTGCCCTCTGGTGGTGGGAGTAGGAGGCCCAGCCTTGCTGCTGGATTTGAACCTCCAACCTAGTGGGCCACAGTCCCGCGAACAAACACTATGCCACCGGGGCTCAGCCCCAAAGATAACATCCTATTTTAACAGGAGTGAAGAAGGCTCTATTTCTTACAGACTTCATTTGATAAGAGCTTCAAATGTTATGATACAAAATTCACAAATGATTTATCTTCCTTGAACTAGACACATTTTGAACTTCTTTTCCTCCCAGACTGCACTGCACTCTGGTCAGAGAGAAAGACCATCTTATGTTCTTAACAACTGCACAGTAGATTAGTCCAGGAGTGTATCGTAATACAATCAATTCCCTATTGATGAGCTCTTTAACAAACTCAGTCAATTCACAGAATTGAGAGGTACTGTGTTCCAAGCACTGCCACCAATGAAGAGCGAAGACAAAACCCCCTGCCCTGGTGAAGCTTATACTCTCGTTACTGTACTCAATGCTTTGCTTTTACAGCAAAAACTCTAGCTGGGGTTTTTAGCAGAGAGTGCTTTAATATTTTGTTTTTATAAAGTAACATTGCATAAGTATTCTTTTTTTTTTTTTTAGGCATCACTGCCCTGGTGGTGGGAGTAGGAGGCTCAGCCTTTGCTCCTGTGAGCGGGAATTGAACCTCCGTCCCAGTGGGTCGCAGTCCCGCGCACAACCACTACGCCACCGGGGCTCAGCCCAAGTATTCTTTTTTCCTTTGGATAAATTCCTAAAATTAGAATTGCTGGAAGAATTTAATTTGAAAATGTTCCTTTTATGCCAAGGCTATTAACTCTTTAGTGTATGTAGACGGAACTTCAAAAAGTTTGCTGAAAAATTCTTTCTATTGCATTTTCTAAAAACTTTTTGAAGCCCCTTTATATTCTTAGTTATTTTCTCCAGTACTGTTAACCTCAGAGTTTAAGGGACCTCCAGCAGCAGTCTTTTGCTGTACGATGTCCTACCTGGCTAAGTAATCAACCTACACCCATTTTTATTTGGTGAATAGCCATGGTATCAGACCAAGAAACCCCTTCCCCAATATTCCACTATTTCCCCATTTTGCCTTTTTTTTTTTAATATTTAAATCATTAACCCACCCACATGATGTCTACATGATGGACAGAAGAGTTTGTAACTTTTTCCCAACAGATGGCCAGTTGATCCAACACCTTTATAATACGTCATTTACTCCCAATTAATGGAAAGTGCTGAGCTCATCATGAACTAAATTCCCATCAATAGATGAATCAGTGTCTTGACTACTTTGTCCACTTACCTCTGCATTATATTTCAAAAATGTATTAATCTTTAAAATATATATTAAATATTTTAAATACATGAGCTTATCCCTTTTTAAACACTATTTCTACAAATTATGTGACAGCTTGAAGTACTCAATCATATGTATATAAAAATATTGCATTCAAACTCAAAATTGGAATTTGTTTATTTGCCTAAAAACTACTCAAAAGTGGGTTGGGGGTAGGGAGGAGAAAAAGAATGTAAGGTATTTTATCTCAGAAGACCACTTTGATCCCTGCCCCAGTAAAACTCATCTACTATGCCTTTTTGTTACTACCTTAAGACCCTTGACTTAAACTACTGACTTCTATACTAACTCTAAAAACAGAATTTCATGAGAAAGCAACCAACATTTTATTTCGGCTAAACACTCAGGTCAAAGAGTTTAATTACTGGCATGGAACACAGTCCAAACTCCGCCTCTGCCTCTTCCTCATTGTCTCTGAGGGAAGAATGAGGTCAAGGAAAAGAGGATGGGTAGTACAGGTGCACCTGGGCGGGGAAATCCTCTCACTGTTCCTTCCCCCAAAGGAAGCTCACTGCGCTCTAGAATCACCAGGTAAGTGGGGGTGGGGGTGTTGTAGTGAGCGGAACGGATTTGTCTAATCATAGTTGTCCACTGAGTAGCTAGCTGGTTTCTCCTTCCTGCTCTTCTTCCAGATGACCCAATTACCTCAAACTCCTCTGCCTCAAGAATGTCTACAGTTTTATAATGTAGCATATATTGATCAACACCTGAAAGCTTCTTAAATTCAATTTATCAATGAATACTTAACATTAATCTATACTTGCTTTTAATGTTACTCTATTACAGGTCTTTAGATTAACAAAGACCATCTTGTTTTATTGGCAATCAAATCCTAGCCCCCTCCAGTCAGTCTGCTTTCTTAAGCTCATCCATCTCCTCCTTTCCAACCCAATATTCTGAATATGTATAAACTGGTATCGTGAGGGTTACTGAAATTACAACAAAGTGTTACTGTCTGCTGAGAGTTAACTGATTCAATCCATCTCTCAAAGTTGGGGTATAATAATTTAGGCTGCTGTTTATTAACCTCACTGGAGTTCATGAAGATTGGTCTGTCCCATGTCCTGTCTTAGCTTACTTGCTCTACTGCAGAGAGCGGTCTACTGATTCTAAGAGTGAAGTCAGGGCACCAGCTGAAGATCACTTGACTATTAATTCAATCCGAACAGCTGGCACCTAACATGACCCAGGCCTTTGTAACAAGGTAGCTAAGAACCTTTACCAACCTTCCGACAGCATCTAACTTTTTATTATTTCTCTGTATCAGTTTCCTTCACTACATTGTTTCAATTGACTTCAAGCACACTAGCGCCTTACCATTTGAGTCAAGGGCTGACACCACCAGGGTATGGGGACTCTTTGGAAAAGCCCCAGGCACCAAAGATGAGACTGAATCCGAATCTGCATTTCAGTCACTAAAAAAGTCTGAGAATGGCCATTAGATACAGTCAGCCATGGCCACTAGGCACCCTGTATGCCTACAACTGACCTTGTCTTCAGAGGTCAACTTTCGGCCAACAATAAAACCCTCTGCTGTTGATTCTGGTTCACAGGGACCCTATAAAGATAGGAGAACTGCTCCGTGAGGTTTCCAAGAGTGAAAATCTTTACAAGAGTAGACAGTGGCATCTTACTCCCAAGGAGTGACTGGTGGGTTTGAACCAATCTTGGATACAATATACCACCATGGTGCCTTGATAAACAATAAAGTAACACAAGGGTGCAAAGGTAAAATCAACCATTAAAATGGCAGCATCTGCCCCAAAGCAAAGCTCAGAAGACAGGAAAGAACAAGAGAAACCAGAAACTCAGGGAAAATAGAGAATGCTGTGACCCTGAGGATACCAACGAATGCCTTGAGAAACATGGTATATAAATTGTTGAATGGGAAGCTAACTTGCTGTGTAAACTTTCACTCAAACTACAATTAAAACAAGCATTAAAATAAAAAAAACCAGCATCTTAACCAGATCCCTAGGAGGTTCACAGGTTCTGCCAAGTTTGAAGACACACCAAATAAATGTATGGTTTAGAATCTTATCCAAAATAACTCCCTCGGGCTCAGCCCTGGTGGCACAGTGGTTGAGTGCAGGGCTGCAGCCCACAGGTTGACGGTTCAAATCCAGCAGCAGCTCTCCAGGAGCAAGGCTGGGCTTCCTACTCCCACCAGGGCAGTGGTGCCACACAGCACAAAAAACAAACAAAATAACTCCAACATATGCTCCCAACACCTGAATCTTCTCCATACCCAGCTCCATGGGAAACTGGACACTGTACGTATCTGAACAGATGCTTGTACTTCACTTCACCTCAGTCTGGCTTTCACCCTCACACTTTTTCACATTGAAAAGCCTATCAGCTTCAGTTCCAAGAGCCCTTGGACAGTCCACCCCCTTGTCCTATGGCAGAGCTGCCCCACCTCTACGTCTGCTCTGACCACTAAAAGCTGGGCTTTCCATCTTCAACTCTTACTTCTTCCCACACACAGTGGCAGGATCCATTCTCAAAAGTTGGAGTGGGGCTGAGCCTCGGTGGCGTAGTGGTTGTGCGCGGGACTGCGGCCTACTGGGACGGAGGTTCAATTCCAGCAGCAGCTCTCAGGAGCAGCATTGGGTAGCTCCTACGACCACCAGAGGCAGTGATGCCCACAAAAAACAAAAACAAAAAAAACTTTACTCATTCTTATTATTTTCCCCTTTTTATTTGTGAAGTTAACACATACAGAGAGGAATACATGTAGTTACACAGGCTATTTTGTCAAAAACCAGGAAAGTACCCCATAAAACCCTGAGACTAAGAATTACTGATGACTTTCAGACCAATCAACCTACAAATCACACTTAGGCACATTTCAAACCACAAACGTCATTATTTTTAAAAAGTGCGACTTTGGATCGCAAACACTTGGGGATCATGTAGGAGTCCTGCCTTGCTGTTGTCCCCACATCTAGCTCATCAGCAAACTGGTTGGTGCTATGTCTGAAATTTACAAATCCAACCATTTCTTTCCACTTCTGCAGCCCCTCTCCTTGGCTAGAGTTCTGGAGGCCTAACAGGCTACAAAATGAGCTGTGAGCCACATGGTTAGCCGCTCCCTGGAAAAAGGATGAGGCAGCCTACTCCTGTAAAGACTGAATCTCGGCTGAGCCCGGTGGCGTAGTGGTTGTGCGCAGGACTGCGGCCCACTGGGATGGAGGTTCGATTCCAGCTCCACGGAGCAAAGGCTGGGCCTCCTACTCCCACCACCTGAGGGCAGTGATGCCCCCCCCAAAAAAAATAAGATTGAATCTCAGAATCCCCCACCCCCACCCCGGGGTAATTCTACTCTATCCTATAGACTTGCTATGAATCAGAATTGACTCAATGGCAGTGTTTTATCCACAGGCATATAATTCATTGTCCACACGTGGGCACTTGTAGAAGTAAACGCAGCACTTACCATCGAGAACAGCCTCAGCAGGTTATTAACAGGTTGTCCAGGGCCAACTGGGCCATGGCCCCACCTATAAGATAATGTAATCAAGGCCCAGTGTTTGCCTTCAGTCTGACTGCTGCACTTTGCTCCTGGCGTACTAAGCTCCAGTCCTACTGCCTCTCCCATCTCTGAGCCTTTGCAAGTGAACTTTTCTACATCAGAAACCTTAATCTCTTCACATACATGGTTGTCTTACCAGCTGTCAACTGCTGGAAAGGCCTCTCTCATTTACCCTAAACCAGACAGCTTCCTTTTCGCTTCTAGTAGTTAAGAGCATTACTGTAACATTCGAAATCAGCTTACTCTAATCTATTGTCTCCCCCAGAGAATGAGATTATAGGCCATTTCCCAGTATTCCTAGTATAGTGCCACTATTTGAAGTACTTGATAGGGCTGAGCCCCGGTGGCGTAGTGGTTGTGCGCTGGACTGCGGCCCACTGGGACGGAGGTTCAATTCCAGCAGTGGGGCTGGGCCTCCTACTCCCACCGCCGGAGAGCAGTGATGCCCCCCCAAAAAAAAAAATAATAAAGTACTTGATACATATTTGCTAGATAAATTTGTTGAAATAAACTGAAAGTCCTTAAGGCAGCAGTTAACCTGTGGGTCATGACTCCTTTTGGGGGGGTGAGGGGAGTCAAATGGCCCTTTGACAGGGGTTGCCTGATTCATAACAGTAGCGAAATTACAGTGATGAAGTAGCAACAAAAATAATTTTATGGTTGGGGGATCATCACAACATGAGAAACTGTATTAAAGGGTTGCAGCATTAGAAGGGTTGAGAACCACTGCTTTATGGAGTTCTTAAAATCCACTCCACAGGAACCTTTTCATGAACTGGACATCCTAAAACAAGTGATCTTAAAGATTATTTTATATAAAGGGCTGTGTTAGTCTGAAATGACTACATACTCTTTGCAACTTCTCCTCCCTATCAAGAAGAGACTTAATGTCCCTGGGCTGGGCCTTATAACTTGCCTTGACTATAGAATGCTGTAGAAGTACCTTAGCATGACTTCTAACATGACCTCGAAAGCCAGGCAACTTCTGCTCCTGCCTCTTGGAACCCAGGGACCAGAGGAGTTTGAGCTGGCCAGGTAGAAGTTCCCATGGAAATCTGAGACACTTTGGCCAAGAGTCCAAAGCACTCAATGGCCATAGGCTTTACATGGGGGCTTCACTTCCTACTTCCTATTTAAGGCAAGCTGGGAAGTGAAGCCCCAATCTCCCTGTCAAATGACTGCAAATGAAAATGTTGGAAGAGCTGGTCTAACTAAGCCTTGCCCACATTGACAACCCATTGTCAATTATAAGCAAATAGTTACTCTCATAAACCAGAGTTATAGAGTGGTTACACAGAAATTGATAACGAATAAGAGCATGACAAATGTCTGTTTTTGTAACTGCAGGGTGCACAGAGGTTTAAATCAGGGTTTCTCAGTCTTAGTACTACTGATATTTTAGTCCAAACAATCCTTGGTCCCATGCATTGTTAAAATGCTCATTAGCATCCTGGTTCTCTACCTGCGAAACACCAATAAAAGAAACACCAATAAACACACACTCCCATCCCTACTGTGATAAGGAAAACAACCTCTAGAAAAGCAACATTGGAGACAAAACATAAGAACAACATAACTACCTGCCTGAAGGTGGTTTGGTGCTTCCACAGAATTCACTCTTTCTGGCTCATTCTTGTGTGTCTATCTCCTTACTAATTTTTAGCTAGGATTAAACATGTCCTTTTCCCTCCTCAATGATCACAGAAAAAACAGTTAGTGGAATGGATTCTGGGAGTAGCATCTACCTACCCTGTGAGAACTATAAGCAAGGAGGTCACACTTGAGCTCCCACAAAATAAAAGAGGCAAAGCACAATGCCACATGTCATCATGGCACTAAGATTTTAGCTAAGGGCTGATAGCAGGGAGATGGTGCCCTCAGGAGCCACTAATTTGTTAAACTATTTCTATGTAAATTCAACTATAAAATACATTTCTATATAGGGCTGAGTCCCGGTGGCGTAAATGGTTGAGTGTGGGACTGCAGCCCGCAAGCTTGGCGGTTCAAATCCAGTGGCGGCTCTCAGGAGCAGCACTGGGTAGCTCCCACGACCACCAGAGGCAATGATGCCCCCCCAAAAAAATAAATAAATAAAAATACATTTCTATAAGAAAATTAATGGGCTGAGCCCCATTGGCGTAGTGGTTGTGCGCGGGACTGCGGCCCACTGGGATGGAGGTTCGATTCCAGCTTCACAGAGCAAAGGCTGGGCCTCCTACTCCCACCACCTGAGGGCAGTGATGCCCCCCCCAAAAAAATTAATAACATAAAATAACATAAATTAATAACATAAATGCCTTTTGGCAACCCTCCCCTGCAATATTTATCCAATGCAATCTATGACCTTAACCTTATATGGGTAAGAGTTAAGAAATGTGAATCTTGAGTAATTTCTTGTTCCCCAGTCTGCTACCCCTATCTATTCCCTACACTTTCAAAATTCTACTAGTAATAATTCAGATTCCCAGTTTAGAACTGTACAATACAGAAGTTTACTAGTCATAGATGGTTTTAAACTTAAATAGGAACAAGAGAAGATGAGTTTGCTCTGGGGTTAACAAGGTTGACCTGGGGTTAACAAGGTTTAATCAAATGATTTATAACATTAATCTCATTTTATTTAATATTCATTTTGGGGGGACAGGAAGTTCAATTTAGTGGTGGGCATAGATCCGGTGGGTATTCATGAATATAGACAGGGCTTGCCAAGTGTCAAAGGGGCCACCACAAGAGATGTATTTAACTCCACAACCATCTGGAATGGCTCACTTCTAGGGCACTGTATCTTTAAACTCATCAGCATTAAACCTGGTAAAGCCCCAGGGGAACTTGAACTTGGGCCTCTGTGGGCCTCAATCACGATATGTTTCTTGTTTTGCAGCTCAGTGTGGATGGGCATGATGACCCTAACCACAATACCCTGGGGTTTTCCAAAGGCACCGTGGATTCCCGCCTGGTGCTTATGAGCCTCGGCACAAGACAGTATTTTTGTTGATGTGGGTGAGACCCTGAAGGCATAAAGCTGCACACAGATGTGAAAGTCTTCCTCGCCACAACTTTTCACCAGGTACATATTGCCACAAAAACAGCAGTCTTCACGGCTTGACAAGAGCTGCTCATGTACATCTGACACCATGTGGCCACAGAATGGGAACTTATCCATCATTGCCTTCTTCCAACAGAGGTAAAAGATTTGAATCTTGGCACAGGGACACAGTTTGGGTGAAGCTTGTCAGCAACACTGGGCAGAACAGTAGCCTGTGGCAACACCAAGATCTTTGTGATGTACCAAAGGAAAAGAGTTCATTCTCAACTTTAGAAGAATTCCTATTTCAAAGCTTCTCTTCAATCAGTCAAAGAAACTTTCTTTTTTTTTTTTTTTGAGGAGGGGGGCATCAATGCCCTCAGGAGGTGGGAGTAGGAGGCCCAGCCTTTGCTCCGTGGAGCTGGAATCGAACCTCCATCCCAGTGGGCCACAGTCCCGCGCACAACCACTATGCCACTGGGGCTCAGCAAAGAACCTTTCCTCAGGTCAACTTACTACTGAGCAATTTGGCATCTCTTCGTGAATGTTACAGGTTTTAAATGATGGGAAATTTCCACAATGTTAGAGGTTTTAAATGATGGGTCAGTTTCCACATTTTAAAAAATGAAAAAGGAGGTTTGTTGATTATAAAAGCACATTTTAAATGCCTTCCCAATTAACGTTAAACACTGTAATCCTACCAATTGCCAAAGAAAGTTCTTCCCTTTTCTCAAGAATCCCTAGGTGGTACAAATGGTTAATGGGTTCCGTAGCTAACCAAAAAGTTGGAGGTTCTAGTCTACCCAAAGGTCCCGCAGAAGAAAGATTCAGTGATCTACTTCTGGAAAAAAAATCAGTCACTGGAAAACTTTAAGGAGCACAGTTCCACTCTGACATGCCGGAGGTTCACTAGCTCAGAACTGACTCCATGTGGTGTTCTCTTCACCTTTCACTGAAACTGCTCCCAAATACCTAAGCAGTGGTTAGGCATCAAGTCATGTTCCCAACCTGATTGTTCACTAGTTGGAGAGAGAGAGTAATTATAGCTTGTGGTCATCCCACGAAGGAAACACTGAGAGTTGGTCAAGAACATCAAAGGAAATCTAGAGCAATGACCTAGAAAAGCCTCTTTGAGGAGGTGACACTCAAACTAAATAAATCCAAAAGGATCAAACACCAAGCAAGGGAAAATAAGAGGAATGGAGCTGTGAGGTAGATAGGTGGCTGAATATGTCTGGAGGTCAAGAGCATCCAATGGTTCAGAAAATGGCCTTTCAAATGGATGGGGGTGGACATGACCACTTAAGGAGAGTTCAAGAAAAGGCTCAACTCGGAGAACCCCAACAACTGGAATCGCACTGACTGATGAGGGAGACTGCGATCTGGAGGGAAACTGAAAAGAACTAAGAGGGAGGAAGGCCTGGGGTAGATCTCCGAAGGTGGAAGAAGCGAGTGTCTCAGGAGGCAGCTGTGGTCAACCAAATTCAATGCCACTGCAGCAGACTATGCTGAGAAGAAAAACACAACACTGAAGACATGCTCATGTGCAAAGAGGAGAAACGAGATGGGCAAATGGCGAAGTGGCTTTCCCATCCCCTAGCTCAACCCTTCCTCCAAAGCCTACCTCTATCCCTGAAAACTCTGGGTCTACCCTGGACACTAGACTAGATTCTACAGCTTCCAGAATGCAGGAAGAGAAATTTCTATGTAAGTTATCTCTTACTGGATGCATGCAGTCAGGAGTGAAAGAATGAAGCATCAGAGCCCATTTCAGAATCAAGTAGAAGCAGCCCTGGAGACCTTAACTGCACCAGCAACGATGAGGAAAAATCCCATCCATCAGCTTGGAACACTTCAGAACTGAGAAGGAAAAGTTAGGAGAAAGAACTTGGAGGTCATTCTGGGAGGAGTCAAACATCCTACGTAGCAGTGGAAGCTAACTTTCTATTTGCATCATTTCATTTAATCTTCACAATAAGCCTGAGATGAGAAAACTGAGGCTGAAATAAGTAACTTGCTGGAGGCTTCAGAAACCAAGATACCCAGCATCTGGGACATGGATATATTATAAAGGAAAGGGAGACACTCAACAGAACATTATGTAGCTATTCATGTTTCCAAAGATAAATGACAATTGGAACATAGAGAAAGATCAGAATTCAAAAGT
Organism: Nesogale talazaci; assembly: GCA_004026705.1. Classification (NCBI taxonomy): domain Eukaryota; kingdom Metazoa; phylum Chordata; class Mammalia; order Afrosoricida; family Tenrecidae; genus Nesogale; species Nesogale talazaci. The sequence goes on from PVJH01029234.1 coordinate 16,146, forward strand.
CCATATATACAGTATAATTCCCCAGTCTAGGAGATAACAGTTTCTACTTACATGCATGAGCAGTACACATATAAGCAGTACAAAAGACCAGGAAATACACCATAATCTTATTTTTCCCCCTCATTTTATATTGCTATTTCCTACACTAAATATATTAAACATTACTTAAAAATTTTAATTGAGGGCTGAGCCCGGGTGGCCTAGTGGTTGTGTGCAGGACTGCGGCCCACAAGGTTGACAGTTCAAATCCAGCAGCAACTCTCCAGGAGCAAGGCTGGGCCCCCCACTCCCACCAGAGGGCAGTGATGCCCCCCAAAAAATTTTTTTTAAAAATTAAAAAAACTTTCCCAGTCTGGAGCAAAACATAAAGAAAATCAAAGACACATGAAGCCAAGTAGCTTAAAGGCATAATTGACCACTGGGACCAATTCTCCATGACCCTGAGACCAGCAGAACTAGATGGTACCAGATAAACTACCAACTGCTCCAAATAGGATTACATGGTCTGGAACAGAGTGAGAGAAAAATTATATATGTGTATATATGTATACACACACATATATACATTATATAAAGACTGGATCTACTACTCTTGAGTCTATGGCCCTTAGTTATCTTTAAGCCATCTCCACTTTTAGCCAAACAACAGACAGGTTTATAAAATTATAGCAAGGGAGGTATACATATCCTGTTTAGAACCAACTAACCATATGAGATCAAAAGAGCTGTATTTGTTTTACAGACAAAACTTAGCAGGCAGGCAGAGAGAAAAGGATGGGTGGAGATGGTTAACACAAAGAAGAAGTGGGAAGAGAGCTGTTATATTGTGGAGTTGCAATCAATGCAATAAATCCAATACATGTGAACTGCTAAAAGGAAAGTCAACTTGTTTCTGTAAACCTTCACCCAAATCATAAAAAATGTTTTTCAAAAAAAAGAAAAGGATAACTGGAAAAGATACCAGTATTAACTGGGCTGGTAAGTTATGTAAGGCTTAGTCATGTTGCAGGATAGAGCAGAAGACACCTCTGAAGAAGAAACAGAAGATAAAACTTAGTAAATATGCTTTCAAGTGGATAGTCTTTAATAATATATGAGGAGGGATAGCAGATGAAGACACACAAGTCTTCTTAGATCAAAGAGGAGGGAGAAAAGCTTATGCTAGAAGTCTACAGTATAATAAGAACAATAGGTTCTGGAGGCCAATGACCCAAGACACACACACACACACACACACACACACACATACACATACACACACAGGTTTAATCATCTGCAAAATAGGGCTATTAACAGACTTGATGTGAAGCTCACATAAATAAAATTTTTTAGCCTTGTGCCTGGCACACAGCAGGTATCCAACCAATGTGACCTGAAGTCACTGATAACAGCAAAACAAAATCCAAGTTAAGTAAATGCTGGATGGTGGGGCTGGAAAGTTGAGGTTTGAGGAGCTTATGTTCATGGACATATATTCACATATTTTAAATAATGTCTGTGCCACGCTTCAAGATGGGCTATAACTCAGCATAGAAGGGACAATTCTTACAACTTGACCAATAAGCAAGGACTTCATTTTAACAGCATCTATAAGCAATGCCCATGGAAAGAGCATGCAGAAAATCAAACAATGTATTGCACTGGGCAAATCAGTGATGTTCCCCCCCCCCAAAAAAAAACCACAACAAGCTGAAGATCAACATCCATTCCTTTTTTTTTTTTGGGGGGGGGGGGAGGGGAGGCGGGCATCACTGCTCTCCGGCGGTGGGAGTAGGAGGCCCAGCCCCACTGCTGGAACTGAACCTCCGTCCCAGTGGACCGCAGTCCCTCGCACAACCACTACGCCACCGGGGCTCAGCCCCCAACATCCATTTCTATAGGGCTTATTTCACTTCCAAGTGTGGTCCCCCCTTGGGGTTTCTGTGTATTTCCCAGATACTTGCCTCCTTTATCCACTCATCTCCTCTTCCTTTAAGCTTTTTGTTCAAAGGTCTCAAATACCCTATTTAAAATGGGAACCCAAGTAACCCCTAGGGCCCTTCATAGTCTTTTTCCCAGCACTGCTTTTTAGCAGATGACATCAAGGATGGGGTCTCTGTCCCTTCCTTGCTGCCCCATCCTCAGCAAACTCAGCAAGCCTTGGCCAGGCAGGCAGGCAGTTTCCGGATGCTCTCTCTCCCACCTCTTCCCCTTCACAACTCCTTTCTCTCAGTACCTGCAGTGCTCAGGCCAATCCAATGCAGCGTCAGCACAGAATATCATTCTCCCTCTAGCCCACACAGACCTCTCCAAGCACTGCCCTCCCCCCCACTTTCAGAAACTCCTCTCAGCTACAGGCGTTCATTCGCCACAGGTGTGCACTCCTGCTTTCTCACCTTTCTCACTCTCTGGAGAATCTGCTACTCTAACCACTCTCTTCTCAGAATACTTTCTCATAGAAGTTTCCACCACAATAGTCTGAGGCCTGCTGGCATAGTGGGTTACAAGTTGGACTGACAACTTCAAGGTCAGTAGTTTGAAATCCCCAGCTGCTCCTCAGGATAAGGAGTCCCATGAACAGTTAGTCTTAGAACCCCACAGGGCCAGTTCTACCCTGTCCTGTAGCATCACTGAGTCAGAAATGATTACATGACAGTGATTTTTTTGTTTTGTTTTGTTTTCCAATTCTGGTCACCTTTATTTAGTTTCTCTTTCAGTCCTGGGGCTTCTTCTCAAGCTATACTGAGGGGGTCTTCCATGTGTGCAAATTCTGAGCTCTTCTGCCAAGAACAGGCACAATCCTGCATTGTGGCACCTTGTGAAGAGAGAGGCACTCCCATCACAGAGGACACCCTGTCACCCGTAACAAGATGCCTGTCTCTAGCCCAGAACTCCCAAGTTAACCACTGTCCTCTGCAACCCAGCTAGTCTCAAGCTGCTTGTTTCCAGAATCCTTACATTTTTTGATGACTAGCATGCACTCCAGGGACTTTGGTTTGTTTAAGTGGGTCTCTTTCTCTCTCAAATTTACTAGGTCAGGAAGAAAAATTGAGATGCACTTTAAATTTTACAGCACTTGAAAATAAATCCATCATATATTAGTATAAGTAATATTTTATGAAAATAACTATAAAGGGGTTTCAAAATGTTCGTGGAAATGGAATTACAAGATGATGGAATGTTCCCACCAACATCTGGAAGTTTCCTTATATTTCTTATGAGAAAAATAATTTGCTGAAAAGAACAGCCATGTTTTTACATTAACCAGCACTCTTTAATGGTGGCTAATAGAAGACTGTGTGACTCTCACGTCTGCTTCTGCATTCAATCTGGTGAAAGAGGGTGTTTTGGTTGAAGGATATGATGAAAATTCCACCTCAGATTGACAAGTAGTTAGTACTAGACCAAAACTCAACAGGTAATAACTTATTAAAGGGGAGTTCCAATGTGAAATCTGAAACTATGCACTCTCTATACTATTTTATTAGATGCCATTGGTTTTAAGCATTCCTGAACTCTGAAATCTCTTGCCCGTTTAAGAATTTGTAACATCGGGCTGAGCCCCGGTGGCGTAGTGGTTGTGCGCGGGACTGCGGCCCACTGGGACGGAGGTTCAATTCCAGCAGTGGGGCTGGGCCTCCTACTCCCACCACAGAGAGCAGTGATACCCAAAAAAAAAGAAAAAAAGAATTTGTAACATCATGCACAGCGTGTCTGGAAAACATCATTCACTGAGTGATGCAGATCTTGTGAATGTTGATGTTTCTTTATCCATATAGTAAAAAAAAATCATTCCACAGCATTACAATCAATCTCATAAAAAAACCTTTGAGAAGCAGGAAACTGTCAAATTTATGATATGGAGCCAAGTTTCCCAAAATTCTAATTTTTTTTTGGGGGGGGGGGGCGGGTATCACTGCTCTCCGGCGGTGGGAGTAGGAGGCCCAGCCCCACTGCTGGAATTGAACCTCCGTCCCAGTGGGCCCCAGTCCCGCGCACAACCACTACGCCACCGGGCTCAGCCTTCTAATTTTCATTTTAAAACTCACATTTTCCCAAAAACAAAAAAAACTCACATTTTATCACTATCAACAATACTGTCAATTATTTTCCTTGAAGCATCAGGTGGATGTCATTTATTTTCGAGGACATGTCTGCTAACTAACCCACATCGACATAGCTAATCTTTCAACTCACACAACCACGCAGCAGCTTTACCTTAAGACACCTACTGCACGTCTGCTTTTTGCCTACTTTCCATTTTGTCACTGAGAAATTAGTGTTGGGTACTCAAGGGTTGGACTCTAATGAAAGTAATTTATATTGCTTCATCAGCATCAGGACATTAAGTGCAACCACTGCTTGTTTTTTAATCTGTGGGGAGGCAGAGACTTCGGCAGCTTATTATCACAGAGTCCATTCATGCTATGGAGGCGGCAGGTTTGCTCCCCACTCCTCTGGCACCAATGCAAACCTCAAGGTGGTGAAAATCAAATTATGTCTTTGTACTATTATGAAAATAGTCTTCACTGAAAGGGTCTCAGGAACCCTACCCTGGCCTAGGAGTTCACAAGCCATTGTGAGAGCCACTACTCTCCATGGAAGCTACTTCAATCATCATCTAAGTCAGGGGTCCTCAAACTTTTTAAACAGGGGGCCAGTTCACTGTCCCTCAGACCATTGGAGGGCCGGACTACAGTCAAAAAAAAAAAAACTGAACAAATTCGGCTGCTAAGCAGAACAGCAGCGGTGGCAAAAACACCCAGCAGGCTGAATAAATGTCCTCTAGGCAGGCAGCATGTGGCCTGAGGTCCATAGTTTAAGGAGCTCTGATAAATGATGGTAATGGCCAAAGGTCTGCCTCCATTTCAGACTTCTCTGAAAAATATGGCCATCTTTGTATGATAAAATCGGTACATGTATTTCAAAAGTACATGGCTCACTGCGAGCCAGACATTGTAACAGGAGCTAGTGAGACTACAGCAGGCCAAAGTACCCTACATACTTGTGTATAAGCCAAGTTCTTCAGCACATTTTTAATGCAGTTTTTGTGGTAAAACTGGGTGCGTTGGCTGGTATCTGGGTCGGCTTATACTCGAGTATATATATATACAGGATCTGCCTTTGTGGAGCTTGGAGTGTAACTGAAGAGATCACAGAGCTCATAGTGAGGGTCAGAAAACAAAGGGGAGGTAATGATAACGGTCGAAATGGTCCTGAAGGAAGGAAATGAACTATGCAAACAAACATCCAGAAATTTTCCAGGCCAGAGAAGAAAGTGTGAGAGCATAGGAGTGTTCACGGACTCCTGCCCGACATTTCCAACACTAAACGCTATGCTCCCACCAAACCACTGCTCCAGACACTGGTCCCTTCAAAACCTCTATCCGGACAACCAGACAGAAACCCGTGGTCATCTTTCACTCCTTTCTTACCAACTCTCCCGTTATACTCAATCACCACACCTTTCTCTCAATTACCAGAACGGCCAGCTGAATCCGGATGCCCACCATCCCCACACCAGCTGTGCAACGTATCACTGACTACACTCTCCCCGCTCCTGATCCAAGCTCTAGGCTGAAGTTCTAGCACATGAACTCAAACAGGCCAGCCATCTTACACCCTTTCAAGATATCCTTTAGACCCTCAAGATAACAATCCAAACCTCCAACTGGGGTTCCCAGCTTCCTGGTGTGTACAGCCCACCACCTTTCAGCTCTGTGCAGTCAGTGCTCAAGCCTTTCAGCTTGGCCTGGACTGAACCAGGCTCCTATTCACACCGTAGATAATTAGAGAGCCCCAATTATACCTAGATGCTGCCCCTGGGTGCTAGAGATTACCTGCCTGCCACCTAAAAAACATACCACCTCCTTATCCTCCAGTACCCTTTCCCTTCCCATCCTCCTCACCCTCACCTGCCTGCCACACAGACCGCCCCCCCAAGTGGCAGATCCTTTTGACCCAAACTTAGAGAAAATCTTTCCTAAGACAACTTCACTAAATTCTAGAACAGGTTAGGATGACAACAGGCAGTCTCTGCATTTCCCTACAGTATCTACTTTTCAGGGCCGCTATTAAGTGATAAAACTCGGTGGACCCTGAAACCATGGACCCTGGGTCACATTCATCCATGCTCTATAACCTTAGCTAAATAAGTATTTGTTAAACAAATTTCCTATTACAGTATTCCTAAAAATGTTTTTCTAAATATATTTATTAGGTCCACTTGTTGGTAAATCAAGGGATAAAAACAAGTTTTGTGAAATCCAAAAAAGATTAAATACCATCCAGAAGATACATTCTCCAAATACATAAATCATAAACATAAATCCCTACTTTCAAGATGAGATGCAGGCTCGATTATCCTGTAACGATAAAAAGAGCCTCTTGAGAAAAGGCAGGTAAGATTCAGGCAAAAGAGAGGTAACTGAAAAAGATAGCTGATACATGTTCCATACTCTGAATTAATAGTACTCTGCAAAAAAAAAAAAAAAAAACAGTACTCTGCAACCATGCATTAAAAGAAAAAAACAAGTCTCTCATTAAGTCTTCTTCCTATAATATTATCATAGTTAAAGAGATGGCTACAGAGGGAGACCAACAGTAATAAAAATGACTGACCCTTGTACTACAGATCAAGAGTGTCCATGGCACGTGTCCCTCACATATATCAACTCATTTAATTTTTTAAAAAAACCTTTCCTGTTCACAGATAAGGAAGCAGATAACATTCAAACTCAGCTAGTCAGATAGTTAAGTAGCTCCAGGTTCTAATTCATACACGTTTTGAAAACGTGTGAATTTCTCTTCTCTAGAATTTAGAAATTATTTTAACGATCCAACAACAATTCTGCAAAATAGTAGAGAGACTTTAACATCCCCTTGTCTAATAAGAGGTGGGTGATTAACTCGAATACCTGGAAGGTAAGTCAAGAGCTTCGGCAATCCTCAGGGGACCATTTTCATCCCTACAGCTCTGCCCTGGGAGGGATTTACATGGAGATGATGTGCACAAATAAACAAGAACGCGCCCAGCCAAGGCCTGGCGTTTTCCTGCCCTAACAGGTTAAAGAATGAATACATACAAGACATTTTCCTCTTGATAAAATATAGTACTAAGTCTGGAGCAACTAATTATTGAAACAAATGACCTCTACCAATAGCAAGATATGTTCAAGTGAATAATCTTCTAGATACCAACTACATCATGACGAACTATATACAACTAGTTAAAGTTAGTAAACTTTTAGAACTACCTCTTTCCCAGTCTTAATTTAAGACAAATAACGGAATAATTTCACCTGTGTTCTTAATTTTTTTAAAGAATTTTAAAAAAATAACTTATAATTAAACTGGTGGATATCTTGTCATCTATATTCTGACAATGTTAAAAAATGGAAAGGAAAGCAGCATTGCTCTTTCAAATGGAAGCTTTCCTATAGAATGCCAAGCAGAAGTCTCACTGGTTACTGGGGCACCTAATAGTAGGTACTGGCCTTACGACAGCTCAAAGCTTTTAAATGCTCTCTGCATTCCACCCACCCACTCATCAACCCAAAGGTCTGCTCATTCCTGTATTACTTAAATGAACATTCTGGAACAAAACCAGCAGCTATACACAGAGGAGGAACTCCATTCCCTTTCCAGAACAATTTCAAAGGATGCTGTTTTACAGAAATATACACATAGACATAGAACTCCACATAGATTTGGACTAATTTTATCTCAATGATGCTAAACATTTCGCTTCAGAAAATGAACTTCTCTGCTCCAGTTTTATTTTCTACTTGTTCTCCTATTCCCTCATTCTATGTTCACAACACCAAACACCTAAATGGCCGCCTATTTCACCATTTCACCAAGCAGCCCTCAAACCCTAAAATCAGAATTGACACTGAAGTGAGAAAACCCTAAAAAAGGTTATGTTCTATGTCTTAACAGCTTCATAGGGGATTCAAAACACTGTACCACGACATATGGTCAAACCCAGGTAATTAAGACTATCCATTACGGATCTGATAATGCTAAAAGCCAGAGTGCTCAGGCAGTAAGAATTTAATCCAATTTACAGACCAACAGGAGCCAAATCTTTCAGGCAGACAAAAATAATCCAATGAAAACACTGTAATAAATGCCAATACTGCACTTCTAAAATAAAATCAGTGTTATTCATTAAAGTAAGTATTAGCTGAAGCCAACCGATGTTAGATTATTCTACAGACACTCTGAAGACCAGGTTCATTCCATTCTCAAAGCTATTTTTAGAGACACAGCCTTTCCAATCAAAACAACGGAAAACATTAAAAAATTTTAGCAAAGTAAATGAAAAGAGAACAGAACAAAGCTTTGATACTTCTACAGGATACTTACTGTACACCACCTCTCCCTCTTTGGAGATGAGAAATATGTGAACTGGATCCAATTCTCAGCTGATCACATGTAGGCTAGTATCTCAATTTACACAAAAGTGTAGGCTAGCTTTGAAATCAAACTCAATTCTGGTGAAAAAGACTTGAAAAGCCGATTTGATCTTTACAGAGGCACACACCCTATTTATTCTGCAGCCTTCTAGAGTCAAGTCAAGCCTCATAACAACCTCACAATTCACAGTGACCTACAGACAGCAGAAGTGCCTCTGTGGATCGAGGACTGCACCTCATTACAGGAGCAGAAAGCCCATCTTTCTCTCAATTGTGCAGCCAGAGACTACAATGAAGTCTGAGAAAAACGTTTTTCAACTCCAAAAGAAATCCCAGATAACCCAAGTAATTAAGCAAAGAAAAGTATTTTTAAATAAATGTGTATATATATGCATATCATTCAGGGGACTGATGAGATAACTCAGATATTACACAAGAGGGATCTTTTTTTTTTTTTTTTTGTCCAGAGGGTTTGTTCCCAAATGAAAATGTCAATTCTCAGTAAGAATTGCGTGGCCAAGCATCTTCAAAAAACGGTCTTCAAAAGAACACCTCTGAACCGCTCCAACAACAGCTAAAATGTAGCTCAACTGCTGGATCTCAAGGACTCACAAGGGCAGGACCCAGTAGCGAAAGTTAACAGGCAAAGACACAACTTGAACACTGCTTTTTCAAACACACCTAAGAAAAGCTTACAGCACTGATACAAAACACATGTGGACCGTACCGGAGGGTGCTGGGGGAGACTGCCGGGACTGGGAGAGACCGACTCTGCTTGCAGTCAGTCCAGCCCAGAGGCAGGAAGCCCCCACCCCCACTCCAGGATCCGGAACGGAGACGCCCCGGGACTCCATTTCTGGGCAGCTTTCATTGTTGGAAAGTCATGGCCTAAGGTTAAGACACGCCCAAAACTACCGCTGCTTCTGCAGCCCGAAGTTTCCCGGACTGTTTCCACACTGGTGGCACCAGCTCTGTCCCCAGTTACATACTCAGTCCTTAGGAAAGTAACAAAAAAGGAACTGTCTGTTCACTTTCTTTTTGCAACCTGTAAACCTTCTGGAAGAATCTTAACAGGGCACAAGCCAAAACGTTACTCTCCACCCTGCAAGACTGCAGCCCAAATGAGAAAATAAAGACCTCACAGCCCACACAAAACAATGCTTTGAGCACTCTCCAGAATCTAGAACTGAATGGATCTTTTCAAAAGCTCATACTTCCGTTTATCTGTTCATCAAGAAAAATCATCTACATATTTTCTTAGTTAATAATCAACCTCATAAACCACTGCTTTATCACCAAATATGACTAGAGATGACTGAGTTACCAGGTAGCACGCACAATGAAAGGACCTTAGAACCACTCAAAGATCCTCCCCGACCCACAGGACACCCTCAGATCTCCACATTATGTATGCATAAGCTCAGCAAGGCACTCCTGCACTGGAAAATGTCTGCCAACTCCCCGGTCCAAAATAAAAAAATCCTGAAATCGCTACTTCCTTCACGAAGTGCCTCCCCACTCCTAACTTTCAAACCTTGCACACGAATTGAGTGAACAAAGCTGCTATGTCTGTCTCTTGCCTATTTCAAAGCCAAGGCCAACGTGATAAAACCCCTTTAAAGGAAAACTTTGATTCCTAAGAAGAAATAGAAAAGGTAGTGCTTTGTTTTTTGGTTTGGGGTGTGGGGGGGGGGTTTGGTTTGTGGGGGGTGGGGTGTGTGTGTGTGTGTGTGTGTGTGTGT
>PVJH01029235.1:0-26307 GCA_004026705.1 Nesogale talazaci
TGTCTTCTTGCTGACTGTGCGGGACGTGACCAAACTTGCATCTGCATCTGTGGGGTCATGCCCATGTGTTGTCATGGCAACCTCCCTGGGTACAGCTGTGTGCCTGTCTTTGTGGATTCCGTGAATAAGAGTTTCTGGAATAAACTGACTGCAGGTACTTAGAAGTGATTTTCTGGGTATCAGACAGTATTGGGAACCTCATGATTGGTTTTAGAATTAGGGAACAAACAAGGGGGATTCTCTCAGTATCTCTGACATAAAACAAAAGCAATCAAACTTCAACTTTGATAACAGAAAATACAAATTGGTCTTTCTTTTGTCTCTATGTGATTCATCACATGGATACCAGCATTAGCGAAAGTAGTTAGGAGAGATTTATGTAGCTTAAATTTATGTCATAATAAATGAACTCCCGTTTTAATAACTCATTAGTACGCTTTGATTGGATTTATCAAGAAAATCTCCAAACTATGACATTCCTGTATCTCCTATCTTTTTCTGCCTGCAGGTAAATAAATAAAAATCCTTTAAAATCTGTAATCAAAATAGGAGGTTGTTTCAAAAATTCTGTTGATTATGTTTTATTTTTAGAAGCATGTGGGTTATTCTGATAAAAAGGTGCCCTCCAGTAACTGGGGTGAAACTCCCTTAGGGGACAGGGGATCTATCACTTCTGGAAAAGGGCAGTTTGATTCGCATGCCATGACCCTGATGCTTTTTAGGTTCTTGTGGCTTGCTTCACTGCAGGAGTCTTTGTTCCTGGAGCACCCATATTGTTGGCTTTTGTTTGAGTGTCTAGAAAGTAGACTCAAGAGCTCAAAACAGTTTTCTACTTTTCTGACATACCAGAGGCAAGTTCTAATCTTCAAACCCAAAGATCTCTGGGTTTCTGCCCTTTGCAAATTCGTTCAAGGGTCAGATGATATAGTCTATCACAGTCTACTGAGTGCTTTATATAAAGTAATGACGTTCAAAGGCTAGTTGTCGGAGCATGGATGTGAACCCTAGCTTCCTCCTCCCCTCCTTCCCTGATTTTTGGCAAACTATTTAACTGAACTTTGGTGTTCAAGTCTGGAATGAGGGTAATGATAGAGTTTCACTCTTCAAATTGTTCGGAAACTTTTGGAGATGATCCATAGAAGGACTAGGCAAGGGGCCTTGTATAAGTAAGTGATGGTATATTTTAATAACACTCTACTTATTGTTGTATAATTTTTATGTGTAATTATGAATTATCTTACTTGCCTGCTCTTTTTTTTTTTTTTTTTTACATCCAGAGCCAGGCCATTAAAGCAAACACCTTGTAGATTCCATTCCAACTCACAGTGACCCTGTTGTTGTTGTTCTTCTTCTTCTTGGTGTTAGCTGCCATCAAGCAGGTTGTGACTCTATGTAAAACCAAACAAACCTTGCCTGGTGCTGAGTCATCCTCACAATTGTTTCCCTGCTAGAGCCCTTGTTGCAGTCTTGGACCATCCATCTCATTGAGGGACTTCCTCTTTTTTGTGACCCCCCCCCCTCTACTTTACCAAGCATGATCTCCTTCTAGCAACTGGTCTCCCCTAACATGTTTAAAGTATGTAAGATGAAATGTTGTCAGCCTGGTCTCTAAGGAGTGCTCTGGACATACTTCTTGCAAAACAGATTTGTTCGTCCTTTTAGCAGTCTGTGACACTTTTCCACACTCTTTACCCACACCATCATTCAAATGCATTGGTTATTCTTTGGTCTGGCTTACTCAGTGTCCAAATATCACATGCATATAAAGCAATTGAAAATACCATGACTTGGGTCAGGTGCACCTCAAAGTAAAACCTTGATTTTCAACACTATAAAGAGGTCTTGCGTAATTGATTTAGTTAACAGCAACACATAATTTGGTCTCGACTGCTGTTACCATAAGATTGTTTGTAGATTGAAGCAAGACAAAACCCTTCACAGCTTCATCCTTATGGGAAAGGATGGAACTGCTTCCATGAGTTTCTGAGACTATGATTATATGCAGGAATTAAAAGCTTGTTCTTTCTCCCAAGAAGCAAATGGCAGATTTTAATTACTAAAGTTTTGGTTAGCTACCCAAAGAGTAACCACTATATTATTAGGGCATCTGATGATTTTATAAGTGGATGCTATTAATGACCTACTTTTTGATGCCTGGATTAGAAACCAAACTCATTACTGCTCAGATAATTCAGATTCAACAGGACTCCATTTCTTACAGAGTAGAACTACTCCATAGAGGTTTCTTCATGATAATCTTTATCGAAGACGATTGCAAGGTCCTTCTTCTTCAGGATTTCCAGGTAGATTCAAACTACAAATCTCAAGGTTAATAGTAAAGCCACAAACCTTTTGTGTCATCCTTGGAAGGTTGTTGTTGTTGTTGTTGTTAATTGCTCTGAAGCCTGTCTGGACACTCAGCAAACTTGAGCCCAACAGAACATTCATCTTTTCTCCACATGTTATGATGTTACTTATTGATCCAGATGTGAGGATTTGGGTTTGCTTTACATTGAGTTATAATCATACTGCAGGCTTCAATTGTTGATCTTCTACAAGCGTTTCAATAAGCCTTCTACCACTTCTTTGTCAGTTTGCCTTACTGTCATGGCTTATATTTGATTACGATGCTGGATGCGGAAAGCTATATTACTGGTTTTGCAAATATCAGCAGGGTCACCCAGAGTGAACAGGAGTCAGTGGCGCTTCCAGAGTAAGAACCAACTATGAAAAAGAAATAGGCTATCTACTTCAAAGGAATTGGCCATTGAAAACCCTATGGATAGCATCATAATACTGTCAATTACTGAAAATCTAATGACTAGAAGCAAGGGAAAATTAAAAACAAAAAAATAAGACACCTTGTTAAGGCATTAGCCCAAGAAAATGCTGGCAGAGATGAGATTCAAAATAGCTCGGCTGAGAATCAGGAGATAACAGACTCATTCAGTAATATGTTATGTAGCTTCTTTTGGAAATGATACTGGCTGCTTTCCAAAAATAAAATCTGACACTTTACACTTGTTAATATAATAACTAACACTTATTGAGGTGTTACTGTGCTAAGTAGCCAATAATGATAATTCACGGAATGTTTACAACCCATTAAACTACATTCTTTCCTTTACATGATCTGTTTCAATACCCTCAACAAACCTTTGGGTTGGGGATAGATAACTCACATGGTACACAAAAGAAGATCGAGACCCACAGAGCACAAGTGCAGGGATGAATGTTCTGGAACAAGGAATAGAAGACAAACTTTGTAGGCAGCTTTGCCCAAGTCTGTGACCCAGTCTCCCCATCCACATTCCACTGCCATTCCTCCTGTGCCCTCAGTAGTCCATCCTATACAGAATTGTAGGCATACCTCAGAGAGGTTGTGGGTTCAGATGTAGACTGCAACAATAAAATGAATATTGCCAAAATCTTAATAAAACCTGCAGTATTTCAAGGACAGTGAGAAAAACCCTGAAAAATAACAGTTGATTAATATAGTTGTTTAGATGCTTCAGATGGTTCAGTGGTAGGATCTTCAACTCCTGTGCAGGAGGTCAGTGCTTGACTTCTGGTCAGAGCACTTCATATACAGCCACCATTTTTCTGTCAGTGGACAGTTGCTTGTTGGGGTAATTCTGAACAGTGGAACTTCCAGGCTAAGCCAGACTAGGAATACAGGGCTGGTGCAGGTCTTCTGATGATATCATTGAAAACGCTGTGGATCATTATGGTCTGATATGGTGGTGCACAGGGCAACATGAGATGGATCAGTAGCATCTCACAATAATAATGACGTACAAGCAATTCTTCAGGCTCAGTGGCTGGAGTAGATTCCATGTCCAGGTGAAAGTTATTATTCAGTAGAGTTGCCTGCCTCCTAATTTCCCCATTTACCAATTAAATAGAGAGGATTCTGATCACTCAGAAGAGGGTAGAACTATAAGATAGCTGAAGACTATGTGCCTAGAACTTCTACTGCACTCTCTATGAGACTTTTTGTGAATGGAACATAAATCATGGTATGTTAGGGTTATATATTTAAAGATGTAAGTTTCCTCCAAGATAGTGACTTTGTAGTTCATTATGTTAAACTTGCCCTGTATTTTTATCATTGAAATGGAACATAGACTTAGCTTTCTTCCAGAGGTTTGAGGATGACTTGTTTAGATAAAACATATTATTAGGCACATTTTAAAAGCTCTATTAGAAATAAATACCTATTGTTAGTACAGGAGTCCATTTTTATGGGGAGATGTTCGTACAGCATATAAGAACTTTGTTGATCAGACACCACGGTGATATTCTGGACTAATTTTTAATTCTACTCTCTGAGTCATTTGTTATTCCCGTGTTTATTCATTTCCCCCTAGTCTCCAGTTGCTAGACTAGCATTCATGCTTTGCTTTTCACATCTTTGGGGGATTGCTTTGTGTTAGTCTCTTGACCTGGAATGTTCCCCCTGCCATTTATCTCCCTCGGAAAAGAGTACTCAGCATTCAAGGTGTAGCAAAAATGTCACTTTTTTTTTGGTGGAAGCTTCTCTAGCTCATTTATAAAGAATTGATTGCTCTCTTCTCTAAAAGTCTGACAGCACTTTGAGCATCCATCCATTATAGCACTTAAAAAGGTGGGTTAAAGAAATGTTGCCCAAGAGGCAAACGCTGTTGCTAGAAACTTGTGATTTTCACAAGAGCAAGTACTACAGTTACCAGTTCATAAAATAGGAGCCTTCTAAAAATTTGTGTAAAAAAGGGGATTGAAGGATAATGGATTAAAAAAGGGAAGAATGATGAAATTTCCCCCACAACCTTTTTAAAGTTTGAGTGTCTATATCCATAAAAACAAAACTCAACCCAGTTCGATGTGGTGCTGCTGTGCTTTCCTGAGTCATGCCAGATGAGGGACGGAATTCATGGTCAATGGGACCGCTCCATGGTCTGCCCCTCCTGCAGTGCACCATGCACCTTCTGAGGTCTGCTGGACCGACTCTTTGTGGTGCCCCTGGATGGCTCCAGGTTGTCCCCTACGTTGCTCAAGGCTGAGCGGCAGTGTCATTCCCGTTCCTGGTTGTTCACAAAAATAACTCCCAAACTCAAGGAAACTCCTAAACCTTCCCTTTGTACTAAAGTCTCCAGTAGCCACCATCTCCTCCATGATCCTCCTTTGGAGAAAAATATCTTAAAGGTGTTATTTTTTGCTCCTTAAACATTTGAATTCTTGTGACTTAACCTACTACTTCATTGAGTCTTCATAAGTCTGGGATATCCCCAATACCTGTTTAACAACCACAGAACATTGCTTGACTTTTACAGTGAATGAAAATGGACCCACGGGCTGAGCCCCAGTAGTGCAGTGGTTGAATGCGGGGCTGTGGCCGACTGACTTGGCAGTTCCAATCCAGCAGCAGCAAGGCTGGGCCTCCCACTCCCAACGGAGGGCAGTGATGCCTAAAAAAATAAAAAGAAAAGGGACCCACAATGTACACACTACTGAAAATCATCAAATCACTAAATATGAAATGCTTTTCAAATTACTAGAAAGAAAAGAAATAAAACGCTTTTCTTAGTCATTGTTCTTAACCAAAGCTTTAAATATTGGAGTTTCTGATGACTTAGGCATGGGCTTTTTTCTTCCCTAACAATATTCTTTCCTGCAGGAATACAGTGCATTCCAAAACTAAGCCCATTGCCACGGAGTTGATTTTCACTCGATTATCCTTTAAGGCAGAGGAAAACTGTTTCATAGGGTTTCTAAAGCTAGAAATCTTTACAGAAGCAGACTGTTCCAGGGACAATGGTGAGTTTGAATTGTGGATCCCATTGACCTTTCCGTTACCATTGAAGCTCTGTACACCAGTGTACCACAGAGTTCCTCATGCACTCACATGGTTTATATATCATGCACATGCTCATTAAACACAAATGTATAGCTTCTACCTCCACTGCTCCTTCCAAGAACAGATGTGTCAAATTTAGTAAGCATTTAGATCTCTTAGGCAGGAGTCCTCAAACTATGGCCTGCGGGCCACATGCTGCCCACCAAGGACATTTATCCAGCTTGATGAGTGCTTTTGCCACCACTGCTTACCTGCCTAGCAGCTGACTCATCTCAGGCCCAGAGTGAATTTGTTCATAGTTTTGTTTTTGTTTTTAACTATAGTCTGGACCTCCAACAGTCAGAGGGACAGTGAACTGGCCCCTGTTTAGAAAGTGTGAGGACCCCTGTGAGTGTCTCTTCATAAATTGCTTCTTCCCCAACTCCCATTGACCTTGTGTGCTAGTCCAGGTAGACCAGCGAAGCAAATTCACAAACTCACATAAGTATATAAGAGAGATTTTATACAAAGGATAATTGTACATTAAGAAAACATCCCAACCCAACCCAGTCCAACATAATAAGTCAATATTAGCCCATATGTCCACCACCAATCTATAAAGTCCTCTTCAGACTCATGAAACACATGCAATGATGTCAAATGCAGAACAATTACAAGCGAGTGGTTAGAAAGTCTTTGGATCCAGTGGTGGTATGAGCATCTCTGTGCTGGCAGGAGTCCCCATGTGGTTTCTCTGGCTTCAGAAGTTTGGTAGCATCAGGATATGTCCATGTGGCTTCTCCTTAGGGGTGTCGCACAGGAAGTCAACCTCGTCAGCCAGTGTCTCCAAGGGAATGAACTGAGAGGGATCGCATCTCCTGCCTCCAAGAAGGGATTTCTGGATGCCCACACAGAGGTCTCACTGGCTATCTCCAGATTGAGGGGCTAGGTCCCAGCCCTATACACATGCCTATGTATATAAGTGAGATTGTATACAAAGGCTAATTGTATAAAATTCTCAAATTGACATCAGATTAGGTGATTACCACACCCTCCTAAATGATATTACCTGCCACTCCATTTTTGTGCCAAAAATTTAAGTCAATACTCCCTCCCTCCCTCTCTCCCTCATTCACTCCCTCCCTCCCTCATATACTCACTCACTCATTGCTATCAAGTTGATCCCTATGAGACAATAACTTTTTGGAGTTGAAAACCTCATCTTTCTCTCTTGAAGAAGCTGGCAGTTCTGAACTACTGACCCAGCAGTTAGCAGTCCAAGACAAAATCCACTATGCTATCAGAGTAGAAAATAAATTGGGACAGTGGGGTTGCAGAAAAATATTTTAAAACAAATGGAGAACACTAGCAAATAAATGAGATAGGAAATGTTTTCTATAACTGAAAGAAATGAATTTTGAATTGAAAAAGTCAATTGAAATTACCCTTATAAAGACCCATAACTATACATACTGAAAATTTCAGATTGTTAGCAATAAAGGAAATATTTCCAACACTTTTGAAATATTAGACTCCATGGAAAATTAACCATGAAGAACTTGATTATATATATATATACATATACATATATATTATCAAGATATATCTGAAACCACTTATTGCCTTATTATCTTACAATAAAATCAACTTTCAATGAGAGCTCAAAGGTTTTAGCCTCTATGTATGACCCACATTCATCTTATACTACTTTTTCATTTGGATATTAAGCTTTAGTCATCAAGATGCTTTCTGTAACTTCAGCCAAGCTCCTGTCCTGTCTGGAAGTTTTTGTTCCTACTGACTACTTAGTGTGTTGCTTGTGGCCCGGCTTTTTAAATGGCTGACTGGACATCATCCTTCATATTTCATAGTTCAATTTTTTTCTTCCATTGATCCCTCTGATAACACCATATAAGTAATTCTTCTACCACTTGTATTATGTTGTAAATCCATCATGCTTGTCATTTTCCTTTTAAAATTTTTCACTGTAGTAGTAACCTTATCAGTGATTCCTCTTCTTTATTTGATGTCTCTTTCCATTAGAATGTCTGATTCATGGAATTACCACTGTCTTTGTTTTTGTTATCCATATTATCAATTGAATCTAGGACAATGCCAGGTATTTGTGGGGCATTTAATTCATGAGTGGAGCTCAGGAAAGTAAAGTAGAAAGCAGACTTTTATAGGAACATGTGAAATCAATTGCCTTTGATTCAAACATGAGTTCATTTTGACTAATATGTGTCAGAATGGAATTGCACTACATGAGATTTTCAGTGGCCGATATTTTGGAAGTAGACCACCAACCTCTTCTTTCTTCTTCTTTTTTATTTTGATTCCAGAAATTCTGTTTGTTTGTTTGTTTATTTATTTATTTATTTTAAATCCTTTTATTGGGGGCTCATACAACTCTAATGACATTTTACACATAAGTCAACTGTGTTTCAAGCACATTTGTACATCCACTGCCATCATTATTCTCATAACATTTGCTTCCTTTCTAAGCCCTTGACATCAGCTCCTCATTTTTCCCTCTCCCTCCCAACATGCCCCTATGAACCCTTGGTTATGTATAAATTATTGGCTGTCTCCCAGTGCACCGGACTGTCACAAGGAGAGCAGGCGAGTGCAGGTGCACCTTCCAGGAGTCATGGGCCGCAGAAAGTCAAAACAGAAGCCCCCTCCCAAGAAGAAGATGACAGGCATCCTAGAGACCCAGTTCACCTGCCCCTTCTGCAACCACGAGAAGTCCTGTGATGTGAAAATGGACCATGTCCGCAACACTGGTGTCATCTCCTGTACTGTGTGTCTTGAGGAGTTCCAGACTCCCATTACAGATCTCTCAGAGCTGGTGGATGTTTATAGTGTCTGGATAGATGCCTATCAGGCAGCCAACCAATAACAGCACAGAGGGCCTGCCCCTCATGCCCACCTACTGGTCTGGATGCCAAACCAGAGACATTCCAGCAGCCCCCAATGGATGTAAGTGAGTGTCAGGATGGGGGTGTGATTGCTGAGGTTAAGGGACTTGACTGGCCTCACTGGCCTAAAACACCTTTGTTTGGCTCCCTTCTCCTCAACCCTGTGTCTCTCTACCTGCGGCTTTGGGGCACCTGTGGGCAGCCTCCTCACTGACATCTCCACGTGGATACAGCAAGCCCAGAAGAAGCTACTGGCAGGGTCTACCACAGCCTCCTTTCCCAGCTCCCCAGGAAGGAGCCCCTTTTAACTGGCCTTTCCACCCCTTCCAATGCAGGGGGTCACCCAGGGAGAGAGGGGCTGGACTGCAGGCACTACCTATAAGTGATTAGCCCCCAAATAAAGCAGTCAGTGTCAGAAAAAAAATTATAAATTATTATTACTTTGCATTTCTTACACTGTCTAGTGTCTCCCTTCACCCACTTCCCTATTGACCATACCCCAGGGAGGAGGTTATATGTTGATCTTTATAATTGGATCCCCCTTTCTACCCTGCCTTCCCTCCACCCTCCTGTTTTTGCCACTCTCATCACTGGTCCTGAAGGGATCATCTGTCCTGGATTCCCTATGTTTCTGGCTCCTATCTGAGCTGGTGTATATCCTCTGGTCTAGCCAGATTTGTAAGGTAGAACTGGGAACATGACAGTAGAAAGGAGGCAGCATTGAAGAGCTAGAGGAAAGTTGTATGTTTCATCATTGCTGCAGTACACCGTAACTAGTTTATCTCCTCCCTGAGACCCTCTCTGTAAGGAGAATTCCATTACCTACAGATGGACTTTGGGCCCCCCACCTGTACTCCTCATCATTTACATTAATACAATTTTTAGTTCCTTGATGCCTGATCCCTTCAAAACCTCACGTGGTCACAGGGCTGATGTGCTTCTTCCATGTGGGCTTTGTTGTTTCTGAGCTAGATGGCCACTTATTTACCTTCAAGCCTTTAAGACCCCAGAAGCTATATCTTTTGATAGCCAGGCATCATCCGATTTCTTTATCACAGTTTCTTATGCACACATTTGTCTTCAGTGATCACAGAAGGGAAGATGGTCACACAATTATATGATTTTATCTTCTTTGATGCCTGAGTCCTCATCTCTTTGACACTTCATGGTCACACAGGTTGGTATGCTTCTTCTATGTGGACTTTGTTTCTTCCGAGCTAGATGTCCGCTTGTTTATCTTCAAGCTTTTAAGACCCCAGAGGCTATATCTTTTGATAGCCTGGCACTATCAGTTTTCTTCACCACATTTGCTCATGCACACATTTGTTCCTTTGTCTAAGGATTGATCAATACCACCTCCTTTCCGCCATCTTCTCCTCTCCATATCCCCCTAGAACCATTGTTTTCTCCTCCAGACTAGTCACCCAGCCTATCTTATCTAGATAGACTTTCAGAGATGATAATATGTACAAAAACAAGACACACCAAAATGAAGTTGCAAAAGAAAATGAAATACCCACTACAACATGCAAAGAAACAATGCCCAGAAAATATAGATAGATAAATAAAAATAATAAAAAAGCAAAACCTGTAAATAGTTCAAGGTGCATTTGTTGACCTCTAGGAGTAACCTCTGGTCAAGTTTGATAGGTTTCAAGCCCTGGCCCCCAAGTTTATCCTTGGCTCTCCCTAAAGACCTCCACACTCTACTCCTCCTGCTGCTCTGCTGCACAGTCTTAGTGTTTTCCTCTGTGTGTTGTCCCCCATAGGGCCTTGGGTTAGCAAAGGATGCCATGTCTCCTAGTGGAGCTGACTATCTGGTCCTGTCTGTGCTTTGGTTGTTCTGAATGGGGAGATCATCCTCAAGGTTTGGTGGGCCAGGATGCACTCCCAATCTCTCTTCCTCCCATTCATTTGCTCCTGTGTGCTCAGACCAGACATGTCTTTCTTCCCAGAACTTCAGTGCTATCCTATGAAGTAAATTCTTCTGGGGAAAGGCGCCACAGTCCACATGGTTAGGATTGGGGCTTGGCTTTCAGACCCCTCCACTGGAAAGCTGCTCCATGTTGTCACGATGCGTTCACATCCTAGAACACTGGGTTTAAATCTGATCCCTCTTTCCTGTGGAGCTTTAAGCATTACCCTCCCCATGGGTGGATTACTGCCCTATTTTCCTGCTACACATTGCTCTCTCCCCCTACACTCCTTCCCTGTACAGCTGACCACCATAGGTAGCCCTGGACTTGGTCTCGCCCTTGCCTTATTGTCCACCAGGTTTTTCTTATGTGTATGGTCACTTTCAAGAGTGACAGTACTTCAGGCTACAATGGTAAAGATACACTGAGAATTTTTGTGAGAATGATAATGTCTCAACTGAAAATTTAAGGATGAGTAATATTTAAATGACAATATGGGGAAGGATTTTGAGGTAGTATGAGCATTGATATACCATGGTATGCCAAAATGATACCTTGGAGACAATACAAGTGTACTGATGTTCAAACCTAAGGGCATGTGAAGCAAAGTTACTGTGAATAAGGCAGTGTGGATAAGTACTAGCCATAATTAGAGGTTGCTATTTATAAGGAGTACAGGGTCTTTGTCACATGTGACTTCATTTAAGTTTATCAACAGCTAAGTCTCAATGTTGTAGGGATATGGTAAACAATTTTCTCTCATTAAAGGGTTCATCAAGTGTAACAACTTGAATGAGGGCGGGAGGGGGGTTGCTCCTGGGGATTTTCAGTGTTTTCTGAATAATCATGCTAGTAGAATCCAAGGCTTGGTGTTATAGTTAGAGAATTGCTTGATTAACCATCAACGCAAAATTAACTTGACTGAGAAACAGGGAGTCATATAACCATCATGCCTTGCTCTCTAAGAGCTGTGTCATTGCAATTTGGGCTTATCAAAAACCCATTTACTGTCATCAGGAACTTTAATTTGAGTAGAAGATAAAGTCTTAATTATGCCAAATTCAGTCTTTCAGTTTCTTGCCTAATGATCATAGATATTTTCAACTGGTAAATATTATAATTCTGACAACTGAGTCTGTTTCTCCATCTGTAACTTTGAACAAGTCAGGCAATCACAAAGAGACACCTTATTCTTAACTATAAAATGGGAGGAATGATGAGTGGTATCAGTCTGTCCTACTGCAGTGGCCAGCATGTTCCTCTAAGCCACCAGTATTTCACATATCAGTAGGGTCAACCATAGTGAACAGGTTTCAGCAGAATTTCCAGAGCAAGATCAGATGACTAAGAAAAAGATGTACCCCACATTTGAAAACTTAGCTACTGAATACCTAGTGAATAAAAGGTAAATTCCAGAAAATGAGCCCTTTAAGTTAGAAAACACCAAAAATATGACTTGAGAAGAAGCAACATCTTCAATATATATCAATCTCACTGACATATATGGAGCAAACTTTTTTAACCTTGTTTTAGATCATATTATTGGGGGGGGTCATACAATTCTTATCATCCATCCATCCATCCATCCATCCATCCATCCATCCATCCATTGTGTCAGGTGCCTCTGTACATTTGTTGCCATCATCATTCAAAACATCTCCTTTCTACTGGAGTACTTGATAATAGCTCCTCACTCACCACCCCCCTGCCCGTCCTCAATCCCTTTCTCACAAAGCCTCCATAATTTATAAATTATTATTATTCTGTCATGTCTCACACTGACTGCTGCTTCCCTTCACCTACTATTCTGTTGTCCATCCCCCAGGAGGGGGTTATATGTAGATCATTGTGATCAGTGCTCCCATTCTCCCCCCACCTTTCCCTTGCCCTCCTTGTATCACTACTATCTTCTCTAATTATTGGTCCTAAATGGTTTATCTGTCCTGTATTCCCTATGCTTCCAACTCTTATCTGTACCAGCGAACATCCTCTGGTCTAGCTGGATTTGTGAGGGAGAATTGGGAGCCTGATAATGGGGGTGAGGTGGGTGGCAAGAAAGAAGCATTAAAGAACGAGAGGAAAGTTGTATGCTTCATCAGTACTATACTGCACCCTGACTGGTTCGTCTCCTCCCCCAGACCCTTCTGTAAGGGAATGTCTAGTTGTCTACAGATGAGCATTGTGTCCCCACTCTGCACTCCCCCCTCATTCACAATGATATGATCTTTTGTTCTTTGATGCCTGATACCTGATCCCATCAACACTTTGTAATCACACAGTTTGGTGTGCTTCTTCCATGTGGATTTTGTGGCTTTTCAGTTAGATGGCCACTTGTTTATCTTCAAGCCTTTAAGACTCCAGATGCTATATCTTTTGAAAGTCTGGTACTATCAGCGTTCTTCACAACATTTTCTTATGTATCTGCTTTGTCTTTGGTAAGCATGTCACGAAGGTGAGCATCATGGAATGCCAGTTTAATGGAACAAAGTGTTCTTCCATTGAGGGAGTAGTTGAGTAGAGACCCAATGAGGCAGGACTTAAAATATGAAGAAATAGCTGCAAAGATCCACTTACAATTAGAACAAGAATATTCATAGTATAAACAGGGATATTGGAAATAATAAAATATGAGTTGAAGCACATGAATATTGATAGCCTACACAAGAAAAAAACCTGTGTGGTTATGAGGTGTCGACAGGATCAGGTATTAGGTATCAGAAGGCCCCAAACAATCATATCAATATGAAGAGGTGGGGCCAGAGTGAAGATCCAAAGCCCATCTGTAGACAATTGAACAGTCCCTCATAGAAGAGTCACTAGGAGGGAAGGGCCAACCAGTGTGCAGTATAGCACCTATGAAACACATTCCTTAGTTTTCTAATGCCCCCTCCCCCCAAGCCCATCATGACTTTAGCTCTACCTTACAAATCTGGCTACACTGGAACATGTACACTGGTACAGATAAGTGCTCTCCACACATGGACTCCAAGACAGATTACCCCCACGCCTGAACAGTAATTCCATGAGGGCAGGGGGGAGGTGGGGAAAGAAGGAAGAGAAAGTGGAATCAATTGCAAGGATTGACATATAACCACTCCATAGTCCCCAATCCAGGAGGAAGGACAACAGAGATGAGTGAAGGGAGAGAGCAGATGGTATAAGATATGAAAACCATAATTAATAATTTATCAAGGTTTCACAGGGGTGCTGATGTGGAGGTAGGAGGAAAAGAGGACCATATACCAAGGACTCAAGTAGAAAGAATATGTTTTTAAATGATGATGACAACATATGTACAAATGTGCTTCATACAATTGATGTATGAATTGTTACAAGAGCTGTAATAACCCCCAAATGATTTATATAAAAATTTACATGCTAGCTACTCTTGAGTTGAACTGGATTGATTATTAGCTATTTTGAATCAACCAATTATACAGTCCTCTTTGTCAAACTATGGAGCCTTGTTGGGGTGGTATTATGAAGTTCTGCTGCTGTCTGCAAGGTCAGCATTTCAAAAGCACTAGCCCTTCACTCCAGGGGAGAAAGGACTTTCTACTCCCATAGTTACAGTCTCAGAAGCCTACAGAGGCAGTTCTACTCTACCCTCCATGGTCATTACGAGTCAGAATTAACTCCATGGTAATGAGAGAGAAGCTTGGGAGGACTTGAAGAGGAAGGATGTCAAATTCACTGAAAACAACACTGCGTGCAATGGTATCTATTTACCTATAAGTAAAGTCATTTAGCACAACTACTATAGAACAAATAATGAGAAAAAAAATGGAAGAATTCTACCACCTTTTTCAATCTGAGATTTATCAATCTGAAATTAATAATTAATAATGACTGGTGATTGGAATATGAAAGTTGGAAACAAAAAAGACTTGGTGGGTAGAAACAGAGCTGGAGATCACGTGATAATGTTTTTTAAGACTAATGACCTTTTCTTGAAGGTATCATTTTCAACAGTATACTCATACATGGACACTGGATTGAAGCTGCGGGAATCAAATTGACAACATCTGTGAGAAGAGACAATGGAGAAGCTCAATATCATGAGCTAAAACAAGACCATAAAGTGTCTTGACATAAAGACATAAAGTGTCTTGTAGCCTGATGGAGTAATTTTCAGACACGATCTCAGACGAAGTTCCGCTGCTCTTCTTCAGGCTTTTGGTGCTGTTGTTAGGTTCCATGGAGTCCACTCTGACCTGTAGTAACCCTGGGCACAACAGAAAGAAACACTTCCCAGGCCTTCACCATCCTCACAATTGTTCCTATGCCTGCGTCCATTGTTGCAGCCTGTGTGTCGACTGGCTCATGGAGGGCCTTTGCTGCCTCTCCACTTTACCAGACATGATATCCTGCCGCACAGACAGCTCTCTCCTGACATGTCCAAAGTATTCAAGATGAAGTCTTGCTGTCCTTGCCTCTAAGAAAGGCTCTGACTGTATTTCTTTGGCGACAGAACAGTTTGGTCTTCTAGCAGTTCCTGGCACTTCCAATATTTTTTCTTCAACATCACAATTCAAATGCATTGATTCGTCTTAGATCCTCCTTTTTTAATATCCAACTTTCATGTGCATATGAAGCAATTGAAAATACCCTGGTTTGGGTCAGGTGCACTTTTTTCTTTAGTCCTCAAAGTAACAGTATTTTCTATTAATTATTCAATCCTAATGGTGCTGATGGAAGACGTTCCCTCCAGAGTGCAATGCTTCTTCCTAATCAATTCTTTGTCTGCAAGTTCTGCCAGTGGTCCTGCTGTCATTTTTAATACCAATGACATAGCATAGCTTCCAGCATCTGAGCAATATGTAAGCCACAACAGTAAGACCAAGGAATAGTGGTCTATATAGTACAGATGAAAGAGTAATATGTCATCAAGAAGTTATATCTTATTTCATGGAATTGTGCAGGATAGGTTCCCAGCACTTGATATAATACTCTCAAAGGCCCCAGTTTTCTATTGAAAATATTATCTATTGATAACATTACTGATAAATACTTGAATCCCAATTACCCATATTATATATTTAATGCAAATGAGATCGACAATGTTTATATCTTTAAATTCCTCATTGCATCTAAAATAGTGTCTTGAAATATTGTATGGGTTGAGAAATTCAATATATTCACCATTAAATCAGTAGTTTATATATTTCTTATATTTAGATTCATCTTTTTGTCTAGGTTGCTCTAGTATGTTCAGCAGAGAAGATATCTTGGATGTGAAGTCAACTAGGCTTGGTATATTCTTCAGAGGTGAAATGAAGATGCTATCAGCTACATTACTTCATTTTGGTTTATTACAGCTATTTTTTAAATATCCGTAGTTGCTGAGATATTAATCTTGCCAGCATGAAATAATAGAACTTTCTTCATCACTGCAATACCTGAGGGGAAATGAATTGTAATAAAGAACATATGTTTATTTTTAATATTAATTTAAGAAGTAAAACTTTATTTTGGAAAAACAAAGTACTTCATTTTATAGTATGGCAATATCATTTGATATCCTATGTTAGAAAAATAAATTTAAGTCAGTGGAGGTTATGAATTTTTTTGAAGACAGAAACCTATGAAACACGAGTATTCTTGTTTAGAATACTCTTTTATGGAAACTAATTTTATTTTTCCAAATTCAAGAAATAGAACCAAGTAGAGATACTTTTTGGGTTTAACACTGGTTCAGTTTTACTTAAAATCAACTTTAAACTACAACTTTTAATACAATTTTGATAATGCAGAAATCATGAAACAATGATCATATTTTGTATTCTCTCTCCACCTCTTGAGGACATGGCATGGGAATCACATCTGACCTCCTCTGTCTACATAAGGAGAAAGCGAATCCAACTCCATGGCATCCCAGGACTGATTGCTATAAGACAGAGGTCAGACATACTTCTACCCCCCATCCTCTTTCATCTTATTCTGACTCCAACTGTTTCAGTCACCACACTCAACTTCTTTGTTGGGTATCAATAATTACTTGCAATGATCACAAAGCAGTCATAGACACTATTCATGATTGTAGGTTATATCAGGGAAGATAACAAGTTCCAGGTTGTTAAGGATACAGTCCTTTTGTCTTTGACACCTCTTGTCAGCCATGTTGGCAGATGCGTCTCTCTCTAGTGTTCAGTCTGCCAGTAATGTGGTGAGTTGGCCACTGCCTTCTTCCTTTAGGCTACCTCAAGACCTCAGCATTGCGTCTCTACTCTGCGTTAAAGTCTCAGAGCAAATCTTCTGTTCTGTCTCATGGTTTTATTACATTATTATCATTAGTAATAGAATGTTGGCAGTGGAGTGGTCATTTATAATTGTATCTCTAGTTGTATCAGTCTGGGTAGACGAGAGAAACAAATTCATAGACACTCATGTGTGTATAAGAAAGAGGTTTTTATATAAGAGCAGTTAAATTTTGAGAAAACATCCCAGCCCAGTCCAGTCAAAGCCCATAAGCTCAATATTAGCCCATCCATCTGATATCAATATATAAAGTCCTCTTTAGACTCTTGAAACTGAGTGCAGGAGGATCAAAGACCAGTAGGTAGAAAGTCTTTGGAGCCAGTGGCTTCTCCAGCTTCCAGTGCTACATCAGCATAGGTTCATTTGACTTCTCAGGGATGTCTTGCAGGGAATCAGCTTTGTGTCTTGTCAGTAGAGCATCTCCAAGCGAATGAACAGAGAGAGAAAGACTATCTCCAATCTCCAAGGAGGAAAATCTAGATTTCCTAGAATTCTCAGGAGAAACCCAAACTCACACAGAAACCTCAGGACCTGATTGATAGACTAGACTCTACCACTCCACTCTTAATCCTTTCAATTCCAAATTGACATCAAATTATGTAACTACCACACTAGTGTTTCTTAAACTATAAACACAACGCAACACAAACGCATTGCCCTCTTGTTGACCTCACTACGATATAGACGCTAGTATAAGCCAACCTGAATCTCAGTCAAGGCACCTGGTTTTACCACCCAAAATGCATTAATATGTGCTGAAAAACTCAGCTTATCCTTGGGTATATACAGTAGTAGTGACCCTATAGGACTGAGTAGAACTGTCCATGCACATTTCTGAAATTGTAATTCTTTATGGGAGGAAAAAGCTTCATCTTTGTCTCTTCAAAAAGCTTGTGGTTTTGAACAGCTGACATTGAGGTTATAAGGTTACACATTTGGGGTGAACTCGCTACACCACTAGGGAGTAAATACTAGAACATGTCTATGAGAATGACATATCTTTGTTGCTATATGTGGTCCGGTCATTCCAAATCATTGCAGATGAAAGGAACTCAGATAACCACCCCTCAGGGTTTCCTACGCTGTGATATGCATGGGAACATTCCATGAACTATTTTCAAACATACTCTAAAAATACACATCGATTTTTAGTAGCTGCTTACCAAGTCAATACAGCTGAATATCTCTTGAATCTTTTTCTCAAGGAAATCTTACTGTTTTCATTTTATTTCAGTCTCCCTCGAATTGACTTTCAATAAAGAGCATGACATATGTTATGGTTTCTTTAATCCACTCTTATTCTACAATGGAATAAGTATAGAAGCACCATTAAATCTTGGGCAATGAATAAGGGTCCCTTGCATGCACCAGTATTTCTGTATTTTATTTAATTTTGTTGATGTCCTCTCTCCCATGACATTCTAGTAATAGGCAGACATCTCTTTCAGCCAACCAACCAAGTATTTATTGAAGCATTATACTCTGAGCATGTGTCATTGCTTTTCATGATCAGATAATAGTTTCTTTACATTTTAGTTGACTTCCTTGCAAATAAAGGGTGCTATATTGAGATTATGAAACAATAGAAAATTCAGGTGCTAAACGATGAAGATACACAGGTCGGTAAACAGAAATGTGACATCCATCCTTATTAATAAGTGCATTCATTTGAGTTGAAATTATATTTTCATTTTTCTGATGTATACATTTAACATGGAAAATATAACAAAATAGGTAGTGTTATGCTATGAAAGAGTATCAGCAAAGGGAATTGCATTTATTCATCATTAAAAATGTGTTGCTAATTTTATTGCCTGTATAAATACCAATTTTAGCCAAGGATCTGCTTCAGAATGGAGTATTAGTAGCAGAATAAGATTTTAAAATGGAAGCAAATCTCTGAATCCAAAAAAAGCAGTACATGAATGATGAATGATGACACTTGACACAAATATCAGAGCTACCACATTGTAATCAAGAAATTCAAGATCTTTTCAATTTGATAGTGACACCCATTGCTTATTAGAGTGATCAATTATACAAATACCCAGAAAAAGAACACTTCTAACTCATATCATGATTTTTTTTTCCAATTTAAAAATCCTTATTTTTAGGTCAGATTCTCCTGCTGAGAGTACTTGACTAAAATTATTTGTTCCCCACTTGTAAATGGAAGACACCAATAATTCACAATGCTCTTCAATCACAAAATTATGTATTTATAATTTTACCATGTTCTTTAATCATAGCTGCCCTGCTTATCTCCGTTACTCTTAGTAACTGAAGCTTTAATTCAATCCTCTATATAGTCGTTTTGTGAATAAAAGTTGAATTCAATTTGAATAAGGCTAGCAAATTGACATGAATACCAAAAATCATTATGAAAACATGAACCAAGTTAATTACCCAGTTTTGCAAATGGGTTATTATAGTTTGATGACTTTGCCTCGGAAAGCATATATGGGATTTTAAAAAGAAAGAAATTAGTCACACTAAGACCTAGAGAAAAAGAAATCATTTTATAATTAAAGGAAAATGTAGTGAAGTGGGAATAGAGAAAAATTATATTTTGAGGATATATAAAATATTTCCAATTAGGAAAAGCAAAGAGAACTAATATTTAACAAGGATCTAAAATGAAAATATCTCCATTATAGGTTGTCACATTAATTTTTTAAAAATCCTTTTATTGGGGGCTCATACAACTCTTATCACAATCCATGCATAAATCCATTGTATGTCAAACATATCTGTACATCTGCTGCCCTCATCATTCTTATAACATTTGCTTTCTATCAAAGCCCTTGGCATTGGCTCCTCCTTTTTTTCTCTCCCTCCGCACTGCCCCCCTCATAAACCCTTGATAATTTGTAAATTACTATTACTTTGTCATATCTTACACTGTCCAATATCCCTTCACCCACTTGCTCATTGTCCATACCCCAGAGAGGAAGTTATATGTAGATCCTTATAATCAGTTCCCCCTTTCTGCCCCACATTCCATCCACTCTCCCAGTTGCACCACTCTCATCACTGGTCCTGAAGGGATCATCTGTCCTGGATACCCTGTGTTTCTGACTCCTATCTGAATGAGTGTATATCCTCTAGTCTAACCGGATTTGTGAGGTAGAATTGAGATCATGATAGTGGGAAGAAGGAAGCATTGAAGAACTAGAGGGAAGTTGTGCTTCATCATTACTATTCTTGTTTATCTTCTCCCTGAGACCCCTCCATAGGGAGAAGCCTTTTATGTACAGATGGACTTTGGATCTCCCATCTCTACTCTCCCTCATTTACACTAATAAAATTTTTAGTTCCTTGATCCCTTCAATCTTGATCCCTTCAGCACCTTGTGGTCACATAGACTGGTGTGCTTCTTCCATGTGGGCTTTGTTGCTTCTGAGCTAGATGACCAGTTATTTACCTTCAAGCCCTTAAGACCCCAGATGCTATATCTTTTGATAGCTGGTCACTATCAGCTTTCTTCACCACACTTGCTTGTGTATACATTTGTCTTCAGTGATCCCAACCGAGAAAGTGGGAACACAATGATATGATTTTATGTTTATTGATTCCCGATTGCTGATCCCTTTGACACCTCGTGGTCACACAGGCTGGTGTGCTTCTTCTACATGGGCTTTGTTGCTTCTGAGCTATGTGGTCGCTTATTTACCTTCAAGCCTTTAAGACTCCTGATGCTAAATCTTTTGATAGCCAGGCACCATCAGTTTTCTTCACCACCATTGCATAGTCACATTAATTTTTGAATCTGTATGCAGTATAAATCTTACACTTGGAAAACACATTTTGCATGACATATTGTTTACTTGATAGGAAATATACTTACTGATATGAGATTTTTTTAGTCACTTCTTGCTGCTACAACAAAGTATACAACAAATGAGTGACTTGAACAAAAATTCATGTACTTGTTGTTCAGAAGGTTAAGGTTTACATGTCTTCTTGGTCATGCTGATTCCTTCTGTGGACCTTTTCCTACTTTTTCGTGTCTCCCCTGCTACTCTGACACTTCTGTATGTTCTTCTATAAGACCAATGGTGAAGTGAAATGAGTTGGCATGGTTTTTCCAGCCATGGTTTTTCACACTTTCAACAAAACGATTTGTTGGGACAATGAAAATAAGGTTTGTTGAACTCTACTACGTAGTTTGTTCAGTTTTACTCCATTGGTGGATATAAATCAAGCTATTTCAGAAGCAGGAAATGACCATCAGTAACAAAACAAAACAAAACAAAAAACAGCCATGATCTAATGACATCCTTTGGACTCAGAGCCAAGTGCAGCAGCAGAGACAGTAGCAAGGGCTATGGCCTCAAGAGCATGAGATAGGATTGTTGGGTTTCTGAACAAAGGAGTGAAGTTGGATGTTTTTAGGGAGGAAGCTGGTTTGCAGTAGGTGCCCTATCACTATTTATCAATGCCAAAGGAGGTTTGTCCACTTTACACAAATGGCAAACCTATGGCTTCTCCAAATGGAATGTGCAGAAATCAAGTTGAGTCCAACTGTGGGGGAGATAATGGAGAAGGTCAATATCAGCAGCTAAACCCAGGCCCAGGGCTTACTGCAGAACAGATCACAGATTGATTACATGTAAATATAAGTTAAAGCTGAAGCAGGCGAAAGCAAGTTCACAAGAACCAAAATACTACTTAGAGTCTATCACACCTGAAATTTAAGAACAGATTTCATGCACTGAACATTAAAGATAGAAGACCCTAAGAGTTTTTGGATGACATAAAATACATTATATATTTCAAGAGAACAAAAGAGATAGGAAAGATAGAAAAGAGACAGGAAAGATGGAAAGGAAAGAAGCAATTAATGTGAAAGTCAGAAGAGCTGCTGAAAATGCCTCTTAATAATGGAATAGTTAAGACCCATGGAAGAATGATGAAGTCCAAGAACTGAACAGAAATTTTCAAAGGGCTACTCTAGAAGGCAAAACCAAGTGTTAACATTCAATGTATAAAGACCTAAAATTAGAAAATCAAAAATGAAGACCACGCTCAGCATATCTTAAAATAAAAGGACTCGAGAAAAAATTTCAAGCCTTAAATTGCAATATGGAAAGATTTTATGGGCAAACCATTAAATGATGCAGGATGTATCTAGATAAGATGGAAAGAATACACAGAATCACTACCCAGAAGAACACAGCGGCTGCATCAGTGGTTCAAACACGAGCACGCTTGTGAGGATGGCACAGGGCAGGGCAGTGTTTCTTTCTGTTGTACAGACTGTCTCTATGATTTGGAGCTGACGCTTGGTGCTCACTTTAGTAGCACTGACACTTGATGGTACTTATTAAAAGCAACATCTAAGGCTTTTGTAACACTTGCCCAAGTTGGAGGCAAGGCCAAGGTTAAGGCCAAGGAGCTGATTGGTTGATAGACCAATTACTAGAATACACCTGCAAGTCCAGCTGAGAAAAGGCTATTCTTCCTATAGAACTACTGTAATTTGGTCATTTACAACTTACCTTGTAACCTGTTAGTTTTCCTAATCATGCTGTATAATCATGAGTATTATCTGTATTTTCTGTAGAGCATTGCACCAGTGGGCATCAGAATTGGTAAAAAATGTTGGAGGATGGAGATAATGTCTGAACTCTCCTTCATAGGACTCTGCTTTGGGTTGATGATTCTTCTTCAGCCTCCTTATGAACTCATAGGAAGTGCATTGTGACTTCAATGCTTTCCTTGCAAGACTTCCCTGAGAAATGATTTGATTTAGAGCCAGCCTCTGTCAGGCATGACAGAAGCAAAGGAAAGCCTTATTTCCATTCATAGGTACAGAGTTTAGGACTTACAGCACATATTTAAAGCATAGAATATTAAAAACATATAGTTTATAGAACATAATTCCATTCTCAACCAGGTCTTACCCTAGGAAAAAGGATCAAGCTAACCACAATATATCATTATTTTTCATATGAATTAACTAAACCAATCTATTAAATGCCTATATTATTCCAGCCACCTTTTATAGACAATCAAGAACAATTATGAGAAACTCATGTCCAGTAAATTTATGTTCAGCTCTTTCCCGTATTTCAAAAATAAAATGGTAACTTTAATTTGGAGATGCTCCTTGTCTTACTAAATACACTGAGAGCAGCAATGAGATAAAGTATGATTCATATTTTCTTGGCCCTGTGCCTAATTCTGGAATTGTTCCACTTTTTGGTTGTCAATGATCTTTAGGTATCATGGATAAAATTTTGTTCTCTTTTCATCGAAAGGGCAAGCCAGTGCTCATGAAGTGAGTTTCCTTCAATTGGGTTAGAAAAAGAGGTCAGTGTAGCCAGCACTATTTAGGTGAAATAAAGTTACAATTGTAGTCTTAGAAAACTGTAACCAATGGAAAGCCTCTCATTTACTTATTGAGTTTCACGTAACTTCATGATGGTAACTAAGAACCCCGATGCTATGTGACAAAGGTGGCCAGAGCGACGCAAATGCTCGAGGCACTTGGCTGGTGATCAGAAGATGGAGGTATGGGTCGACTCTGAGATGCCTTAGAAGATTTGAAAAATAAGCCCTGAGAACTCAATAAGGCACAGTTCTACTTTGATATAAAATAATCTATGACCCTTGAATAGGTGCAACTACTGGGGTTGTGGATATGAGAGATGTAAGGCCCATCCTAGACTTGTTGATGTAACACATGCTGACTTTCAGAAATGGTGAGACTGCCTGGACCTGATATGCTCACACGAACCCATTGCAAAGGATCCAGGGGCCGGTTTGAGAGAATTGAAACAAAAGAGCCTCATCGTACTTCTCTGGCTTGAAGATGGAGTGGGGCTAAAAGACACAGTGTGAACTACAACTTCTACAACCCCAGAACAGCTCCCGCTGAAAGTTTGCAAAGAAAGGAGCCTCAGTACAATAAGCCCGAGGAACCAAGTTGTGCTAGAAACCCCAAACAAGTTTCGAAGCTTAATTCTCTCCAGGATCCCCAGAAACAAACTCAGCCTCGATGACATGTTTAGCAGAACACTCGCTCACAGTGGGCTGAACTGCTGATCTCCAGAAATCACAATATTTTATTTTCTCCATATATGTCAAGATTTGCAGATGTAAGGTTTGTGGTAATATTGTACATGGGAACAGACCATGGAAGTAAATAATCAGGGCATAATGTTCAGTTTTATTATAACTGGTTATAATGGTAAAGAATTAGTTTCTATTGGCTGGGTTTAAAAAAAATGTAGATTTGCTTCTCGGCCTTTTGGCTAAGGTCAGGTGTAAAAAAAAAGTAGGCTTGTTGTATTTAGATTTGTGTTAACTACATTTATAGAGGACCCAAGGAGGTCCAGGGATTTGAGGTGAAGAGAGAGAATCTGTGGTGGAAATTGACAGTGTTCTCAAATCCCCCCTTTTTTACTTCATGCTATCTTCTATTGTCTTCTCAGTTTTGCTTTACACAGTAAATCTTCCAGAGTGTCACCCAATTTTCAATTGAGCCTTTTCCTCCCCTGTAGAACATGACATATATTATATGTGAAAAAAAAGGACAAAATCTCTCTTTGGGAAACTCCAGTAAAAAAGCATAAATATCGATACTAAAGTCTTAGGAGGTGTAGAAGGAACTGGGAGAAAGAGCTGCGGAGAGTGAACAGACAGAGATGGATCCAGGAAAGGACAGGGTGATGAGGAAATAATTAGGCCTTGCGAATGAAGTGTCGAGGTCTAGAACCGGAAAAAGCATAATTGGCTAAAGAGACTGTGGTGAAAAATCATACATAAGTAAACAAATGCGAACCATAAAAGTTAATGATGCGAGAGTGGTCATAAACAAATGGTAATGATTTCACAAGAAAATCCAGGTCAGCGTCATCTTCTCAATCTCGAATGCATTCTAAATTTTACTTCAAAAGGGAGGGCTCTATTTCCCTCTGCTTCTTCTTGCACTGTAAAGTCAATTAAACTTAATGGGAGTTTGGGGCAGCATTTCTAAATCATAGCCTCTTTGAGGCTAATTATTTTGAACCAACTTGTTAAACAGCAACCTTTTCCTGCTTTCGTAATAAGCAAGATAACATCCCTGCTCACATGATATTAGATTTCAAGAGCACATTTATAAAGATACTTTTGTAATCCTTGCTCCCCACCCTCCCCTCTACAGACTTGTCTAAATTGAGGAACTATGTAAATGGCACCGTGTACCTAATAACTATATATTTTTTTCTGATGAAACTAGTGACTTCACTGCCTGAGAGCTTTCAGAGAGCTGTTCTGAGTTAGCTTTCCAGGAGTACTTGCAGTCTGAAAGGTCAGTAGGTTGGAGGGACGTACCTTCATGTTCCCCGTGGCTTCTTAGAGTGTGCCCATGCTATCAATTCTACTTGTTCACTCGGG
This sequence comes from Nesogale talazaci, assembly GCA_004026705.1. Classification (NCBI taxonomy): domain Eukaryota; kingdom Metazoa; phylum Chordata; class Mammalia; order Afrosoricida; family Tenrecidae; genus Nesogale; species Nesogale talazaci. The sequence continues at coordinate 25,296 of PVJH01029235.1, forward strand.
GTTTGGAGGGCTTTTCACAGCATGATCCCCCAAGTCCTGGTGCTAGAGCAGTTACTCCTTGAACTGATTGTTATAAGGTCTGAGACGGGAATCTAGAAGCTACTCTGTGGCTGAAGGATGAGGTTTTTGACCTCTTGAAAAGATTGTTGGCCTCCCAAGCCCAACAGAACCATGTTACTCTGTCCTGTTGGGTCACTGTCAGTTAGAGGACAAAAGAGCAGTGGTTTGGGTTTTGATAATGGAGCACAATCCAACTACATCTTTGTGGAGCCAAAGACTCATACAGAGAAAGTCATTCATTCATGTCTTAAATATTTATGGGAATTTCATGGTGTCCCAGAACCTAAGATAGAATCTTCCTAGAGAGACTCCCCATGAACACCAGCAATGGTGCATTTTGCATTGTGTAAAATATCTTTTTCAAGTTCCGAAAAGCAAATATGTCACGTTAGTGATTAAATACTCATCACACAAACCATAGCCTTTTAATTTACCTGATATATGTGTAGAGATGACGTTATCTCAGAGAAAAGGAGGCATATTGAATTTAATTTTGGTGCAGAATATTTGCTATATCATGGAGTGCCAGAAGAATGAAAAAATCTGCTTTATAAGACATGAAACTGGGATACTTCTTAGAAGTGAAGCTGCTTACTTTGGACATATCATCACGACAGGCCAATCTTTGGAAGAGGATATGATGTCAGATGAAGCAGAAGGACAGCAAAAATGAGGAAAACCTTTAAGAAAATGGATTAGCATCATAGCCACAAAAATCAACTCAAGCAGGCTGAGCCCCGGTGGTGTAGTGGTTGTGCGTGGGACTGCGGCCCACTGGGACGGAGGTTCAATTCCAGCAGTGGGGCTGGGCCTCCTACTCTCATCACCGGAGAGCAGTCATGCCAAAAAAAAAAAATCAACTCAAGCATATTAATGATCATGGTGATGGTACAAGACCTAGTAATATTTTACTGTTACAAAAAGTCACCATAAGTCAGAGCCAACTCAATGC
>PVJH01029236.1:0-26284 GCA_004026705.1 Nesogale talazaci
AAAGTAAGCTGCTTTTACGGCTCATCACGCTTCTGCACAGACAAGGGCTGGACCTGGCAGAACATCAGTCCCTGAGAGGTAGCTGAATAAATGAGCCTGCGAATAGGGAAATCTGGGGAAAGTGGCAGATCTTTAGAAAATTGTGCTTCTGTCAAGCATTGAAATTGTGCCCCTTTCCAAATGTCTGCTACCTCAGGTAACTTAGCCATACCAGTAGCTTCAAGTGCAAGTCAAACTCATGCGTCTTTTCCTTAACACACTTTGGCACTACATAAAACTTACAACTGACCTTCCTTGCTTTCCCTGATGGAAATGGATCTGTGAGGTGCTGAGAATCTTTTTCATGACTATTTCTACACTGTCTGCAATTCAGCACAGCAAGACCACACAACCTGCCTTGACTTATGGAGGCTTTCAAATATATTATTTTTAATCTGCTGAATGAGCTCTCACACCTGGAGAGAAAACTGATGGTTGGTAGAAAGTGCTCAGTGGCTCCCCCTTCACGTGGTGCCCAGGAGATGTGCCAGATCTGCCCTATCTTGCCTTCGATACTGTCTCTGTGGCTGGAGCGGCGATGAATTCCAGAATGCTGCACAAAAACGCGATAGAATGCAGTGAACCTGTGTGGGTGGTAGATCCTGGAACAGGGGAGGAAGAAGAAAGAGTTGTCTCTCAAGTGACCAATGGCCCTGGGAACCCCCACAATCAGGCCTGACCACCACGTTCACTCCAAAGCCAGGCATGCCAGAGGCACTGTGTATGTGGCTCTAGCCCAAACCAACAGGATTCTTATTTTTAGACACTGGGATTCTGTAAATAATAATGATCATAGATGAGAGGTAATTACCTACCCAAGGAGCTCTGCTGACAGAGTGGGTTATGTGTGGGGCTGCTACCTGCCACATAGGCAGTTTGAATCCACTGATTATTCCAAGGGAAAACATGAAGTTTTCTTCCCTATATCCCCTGGTAAATATTTGCAGCTTTAGAAACCCCCAGGAGCAGTTCAACTCTACCCCATGGGGCCACTATGAGCCAGAATTAACTAGATGATACAGCAATAGATATGAACCCGAATGGATTAGAATTGAGAACCCAGAAATAAAACCTACAGTTAACTAATTCTTAATAACGGGCTAAAACACATGGGCAAGAGATAACCTTTTAAACAAGTGCTTCTGGGAAAACAGAAACAAAAGAATGAAGCAAGCACCATACCTCACACCATAGACAAAAACAAACAAGATAGATCCATGACCTAAATATAAATCATACAGTTAATTATAAAGACCATCCATGGAAAGGAATAAGGATAAACATAAGGACCGTAATACAAGACATAGGTACACTACTGACCATAATGAAAAAGATGCATACTACAGAAGACAAAATAGAGAAAAAGTACATGCTAACATATGACATTTATGGCCATCAAAAGACTTCACCAAAGGAGTCAACAGAGAACTGACAGACTGGGGGGAAATATGCTGTAATTATATAGCAGATAAAGAGCTCATCTTCAAAACCTATAGAAAACTACACATCTTTACAAGAAAAATACAAATAATTCAATTTTAAAAATGGGCACAAGATATGAGTAGACAAAATACCAGACAATATTCAGGTGGCCAATGGTTATATGAAGAAATACTCTTGATCATTAGCAATATGAGGAATACAAATTAAAACAGCCATGAGATATCACCTTGCACTAATATGTTTAACACAATTCAATAAAACAGAAAATAAATTCTGGAGAAGGTGCAAAAAGACAGGAATGTTCTTACATTGCTGGTGGGACTGTAGAATTATACAACCGTTGTGGAAATCAGTATGACATTTCCTTCAACAAATGCAAATACAAGTATCTTAGGATCCAGCCATCTCTCTATTGGGTAAAAAAAAAAAATGAAGAATGCACCACAAATAGAGGTATCCACATCTATATTTATTGCAGAAATTTCCATAATAGCAAAAACATGGAAATTACTAAAAACTCCAACTAGAGAGGATTGGATCAACAAGTTCGGATACATCGATACTCTGAAATATTATGCATCGATAAAATACTATGACTACTCTCTTGAACACCACAAGACATAGACAGAGATAGAGAACATTATGCTTAGTAAGCTCAGTCAATCCTACAAACGTAAGTATTTAATATCACCATTATTATAAGGACAAAGAAAGAAGTATGCACCAATTATACACCAATTAATGAAACATTGGTGATTATGAGGAGGCCAGGGAGAGGGCAGAATGCCGGGGGCCATTGTCCTCCCTCCACAGTGCAGAGTGGAGCGGTCTGGTGTCAGGCAGGTTCAGGAGTCTGTGTCCTAGGCCCTCAAGCTTGCATTTCAAATGGTGCCTGTTTTCCACGGCTCATCACCCAAGTTTCATCACTCTCAAAGACCTGCCACTCACTGACATGGGAGGAGCCACCTCTGTGCACAGATATGAGCACCCACAAACCCCAGGGGGCTCTGAGCACTCCATTCTCTCTACTCCCGGCCTCTCCTGGCATCTCTGTGCCTCTCCCTGGGAGAACGGTGGTGCACATAAAGCAAGTGCCCTGCTGTTAATTGCTGTCGCGTTGGCTCTGACTTGAGGCTGCTGCATGTGTAACAGAAAGAGACGTTGCCCTGTGTGACGCCATCTCTACAATGGTTGGAGCATGTAGGGTCCACAGTGGTGGCCATGGTGTGTTCCGAGTGCCTTCCATCCCCGGGAGGCTCATCTGTCGGCATAGGATGGGACAATGTTCTCTTGCCAGCCACAGCGGTTCCATGAGCTAATTTTCAGAAGTGGATTGCCAGTTCTTTCTGCCTGGCCTGGCTTCCTGTGGAATTCCTGCTGGGACCTATCTCCTGTGGGTGGTCCTGCAGCTGGCATCACTTCCAGAGTCACAGCACCGAGGTCTGTCCCTGTGATGCTCTTGTGTGTTACTGTCGGGTTTTCGATGACTGCCATCTTTCAGAAGATTGCCAGACCTTTCTTGGGGGTGTGCCCGTATGAATTTCAACGGGCCAACTTTTCAGTTGCAGGCTGTGTGCTCGGCCATTTGGTTCATTACTTTTGCTTACAGCTAGTCTTTTTTATGCTAAATAAGTAAAACGGATTTTGTTTTTTAGTAGCATTGAAAAGAATTGTGTGCATGAAGAAACACACAAACCTTAAAATACATTCGATGTAACTTTAATGGGTAAAACAAACAAACAAAATGTGGTGTAGATAAAAGCACAAAGACTACAAACTCCTACCAAAAATGAGGAGCTGATACCAAGAACTTGAGTAGAAAGAAACTGGTTTGAAAATGATGATAGCAACATATGTACAAATGTGCTTGACACGATGGATGGATGGATGGATGGATGGATGGATGGATGGATGGATGGATGGATGGATTGTGATGAGAGTTGTAAGAGCCCCCAATAAACTGATTTTAAAAAAACCCTACACATTTATAGAACAGATTTTTCACACCAAGAAAAGAGAAAGAGGGTGACGAACATAAAAATAGTCAGTCTGCTTCCCCTCCCCTAATGCCCACCCCCAGCACCCTATTCCTTTAAACTCTCCTTCCCGGTGCAATGTAGTCACCTAAAGGACACTTTAAAACTGCTGATGCCAGGGGTCCTCTCTACACCAGTTAAGTCAGAATCTCTGGGCGTGAGGAGAGTGTATTGCAATATTTTATGCTTTCTCACATGGTTCAAATGAATAAGCAGGGTGACAACACTGGAACTTGTCACCTTGCAGTTCACTCTTCTTGGAAATGAACTTCCATAACTGAACTTCCCCATAGCCCACTGGCCATGTCTTCAGGATGCCCATTGCCTGGCCAGGCCTATCTTCTTGAGAACATCAGTGTCAAATGTCTTGAGGACATAGTAGTGCTTGAGGGACTTATGTCCAAGGCCATGGTGCCATGATATTGTCTTAAAGTCCCAGAGAGCATTGGCCCTGACCTCTAAGGGACAGCTCACCAGGCAGTTGGCCTCCCCCAGCATTAGTGGCGTTCAAGGATCAATGTGTCTCCTGCCTGACCTAGCCCTGACCTGACCTTGTCTAAAGAGCCTCCTTACCTGCTTTCTACTCCGGCCTTTCAATCTCCCCTACTGGTCATTCCCCAACCCCAGCCCAGGGATGGGCTACCATGGCCTGACCTGTCTACCTCCTGTAGCTGAACTGTGTGAGGCAAAAAGATTCATTTTTAGACAGCATTCTGCTCTCAGCTTCCCTGACCTCCCAGCCCTGCAGTGAACTCCTCGTGTGTCCCAAGTAGAGATCTATGGCTTCTCCTAATTTGGGGGGCTGACTTGGCTTCACAATGTCCCGACTCTCTCCTCCTGTCGGCTGCCCAAGTCCTTCTCGTGACAGTCGTGCTTCTCAATGGTCTCATCCGAGGTTTGCCCAGGGAACCGAATCTGGTCCCCACGGATGTGTGGTGAGCTGTAAGCAAATACTTGGGGTGACATTATGATAACAGCCCCCAGATAGAACTTCTAGGGCAAGGGGGACAGCTGGGTGTCTGTGAGGATGTGGTCTCCAACCCCAGTCTTCTGAGAGCATGGGTGCCTTGGGGAATGGTCAAAGAGCCCCCACTGCTTCTGGCAAGACTCCCCTCCACTCCGGTTCAAGACCTCTTCCTCTAAGTCCTAAGGATGCAAAGGACTGTGGCCGCTGCTTTGCAATTGGCTGTTCAACGTGACGCCATGTTAGCATTTTCCGTGAATGACCTAGCATGCCTTTTTATGCAGGGGCCATTTTGCCTAGTCTGGGAATGGCGAGGGAGCCATCTGGGTAAAAAGGCCAGAGAAGACGTGACTTTCCTCTCTTCCCACTGCCCATGATTGTGGCCTTGGCTGCCAGCTACAGCAAGAAACACTCAGGGAGTGGTCGGCAGGCATGACTCGGTGCTGGAAGCGTGCTGCAGTCTCACGGGGGCACACAGGGTCTGACCTGAGGCTCACCAGCGAGCAGCAGCTTCTCCTGGGGATGGTTCCCAAGTGCAGGATCCCAGTCCCCAGCTCCAACCTCCAGAGTCAGAATCGGCTGTGCAGCGAGCACCCCACGTGCTTCCTGTGCGTATGTGACATGTGTGAAGTGCTGCTCTTAACCCTTTTCCTGCCCCCTCTTCCTTCCTCTCTCCTTGATCTCCCTGAGTCTCTGCTATCAATGTGGCACCTGATCCAGACAGCTCCCTTTCACCCATAAGTTAGTATAATCCTCATGTGTGCTGTCTCCAGGTTCTCAGGTTATGGCTGTCCCCACCAGCAGGTGTGTCTCTAAATGAGGATGGGGGAGGGTGGGGCAGGCGTGCAGTAGTCGGTGTGTCTGAGAAGCAGGACATGCAGCAGAGGACAGCACACAAGCGGCCTGCGGAGAGGAGGACATAAGCCTTTCTCTTGAGCCACTCGGAGAACTTGAGCCGGAACTCTGTGTCCCCTGTACCCTCTGCCCCCGTGCTGTAGAAGACTCTTGGGGTCGAGGTTTCTGAAATGGTCAGTTCTATGCCTTCTCAGCAATGTCTTCCTTCGCTGATGGAGTTGGCTGTTACTCTAACTCCTCGTTGTCTCAGAATTGTTTATTAGAGCACAAATGGTAGCTGACCAGTCTTGCTCCTCTCTCCCTTGGGTTAGTTCCCTGCCTAATAGCGCCTCTTCCTGCAGGGCCATGAGGGAGATGAAGGACAGGGAACCTGAGACTAAATTGTGGCAGGGAGGTCAGTTCCAAGTAGCCAGGAAAATAAGTCTCGCCCAGCCCCAAAGTCCCCTGTTCTAATTTCACCTGCATGCCCGACACAAGCACCCATGACATGAGCAAAGCTTTGGAGTCTCTACATGCCCATTTATGTACCCAGGAACATTTCCACAGGGATGGTAGCAACCTCTGCTCTGCTGGTTCTCACCCCAGTGAAGACTGGGGTCACTCAGAGATGGGAGCTTTGAGGACGTTCATGCCCAGCCTGCCTTCCAGACCTCTTACGTGGAACACTTTGAAGGTGGACATAGGACACCTGCAGGTAGATTATACACCTTCCCCAAGTGATTGGTTCTTATATACACCTCGGGCTGAGAACCTTTGTTCTAGTGACTGAGTCAAGACCAGGAGAACTGCCCCTGTGGGTTCCTGAGACCGTAATTCTTTACAGGAGTAGAAACACCCCTTTCTGTGGAGGAAGAGCTGGTGGTTTTGAGCTACTAGCCTTGTGGTTAGTGGCCCAACGTGAAACCACGATACCACCAGGGATTTCTTTAGAGCTACACAGGCTGTATGAAATCTGGCTGATATAACTGAAGGAATCCTGGTGGTGCAAAGGCTAAAGTGCTCAGCTACTAATGCAATCCAAAGGTTGGCAGTCCAAACCCATTGGCCTCTCCACAGAAGAAAGTGGCGTCCTCTGCTCCCATAAGCGTTACTGCCTTGGAGGCCTAGGGGATCGTTCTACCTTGTTCTCTAGAGTCAGCATGCGGTGGAAACAGTTCTACAACACACCACACAGCAATTAGAACCTGTCGGGACACTTTTCTTTTCTCACTTTTGTTGCTCAACAAAGCCAAGACTGAGACCGTCAAATCCCCCCAGGCCTGTCTGAGAGTCAGGTTATTTTTCTACACTTTAGTGCTTCAGTTGTCTGGGTCTATGTGCGAGGTCTTAGGATGCACTGAAATCACTTGGTGTGGCTTTCCAACCCATTGTCAGAGTGACTCCCAGCAAATAAGTGGAAGCATGCACTGAAGGTCGATGAGACTGAAGTGAGGGAATCGGTCAGGTGTGTCATTCCACTGGGATGAAGTGAATCACCTCCGAGTGATTCAGAACAGAGCGTCCCATGACTATCAAGAAAGAGCAGCCAACTTCAAAGCGTGTCTGAAACCCCTGTACAGCAGAGTTGGTACCCTAAAGGGAAAACTACACAGAGTGGCGGGGCTTCTCGCCCGTGCAATGAGTAGAACTGAGTGACTCCAGGCAGAAGGCCAACTTGCAACGTGAGGTACCATTTGAACACTTGTAAGCACTAAAGAGATTTTAACACTTGTCTGGGCAAGACAGTGTTCAAAGGGAAGCATGGCTGAGGGACCAGAAAGAGATGGACCTGTAGTAGACTGAGAAGAGACCCTGCGGACAAAAGAACTGTATCCTCAACATCTCTTATCCCAACGTCTGTAAATTCCCTAATAAGCTCTATTTTCTGAACATTGTCTGTGCGGTCCATTACAATGGATTATCAATCTGGCAAAGAAGAAGTGTGTTGCGGTCTGGACAGCTGGCAGCAGAAGCAGCATTCATGGCAGTTTCCATCAATGGTCTATTCAGAAAGGACATCATTAGGTTCTTCTTGTTAGTTTCCTTCGAGCTGTCTCCAACTCATGGTGACCCAGTCAATGTACAAGAGGGGAGAAAACGCTGCCTAGTCTTTCACCATTCTCAAGAATGCCATCGTGTTTCAGCCCAGTGTTGTCTTCCCACCCAGACGGTCAGCTTTCAGCATACTGAATAATCTTCTAGTAAAATGGGGTCAACCATACCTTTCAGACTATGACACACGAGGGAGATATGCCTTGCAACTGACTTCTAAAAATCAGCCCTATGGATCTTCAACAGGTAACCGCTTGTGTGAGTGCACCAGCCTCCACATCTCTTACAGAAAAGCCAGGGGAAATCGCAGCATGCAGTACATTCTTTTAAATACATGAGCCAGTGACTTTTTAAAATCATTTTATTGGGGGCTCATACATCATTTTTCACAATATATAAATAAGCATACTCGTCAAGCACCCTCACATGTCCACTTCTATTATTGTTCTCCAATCGTCCACCTTTTCCTTAAGCCCCTAGTATCGACTTTTCCATTCCTTCTCCTCTTCCCCTGGCCTCTCCTCCCCACCAACCCTCAATACTTTATACATTGTTATTGTTCTGTCATATCGTACACTGCCCGACCTCTCCCCCAACCCACTCCCTTGATGCCCGTCCTTCAAATAGGAGCTTGTGTATATATCCTTGCTGTTGGTTCTGTCTCTCTAACCCCCCTTTCCTCCACCCTTCCAGTATCTCCAATCTAACCATTGACCCAAAGGGGCCCATCCATCCTGGTTTACCCATATCTCCAGCTCCCCTCTATGCTAGTGTGACTTCTCCAGTCCATCTGGATTTGCAAGGTAGAGTTGGGACCATGATGGTTGGGGGGCGGGGAGGAAGGCTTCAGGAACTAGAGGAAACTTGTATGCATCATCACTGCCCGACTGGCCCTTGACTGGTCTGTCTCCTCCCCGTGACTCCCCTGTAAAGGTGTGACCAATTATCTACCAGTGGGCCTTAGGTCCGCACCCTGCTCTCCTCCTCCTATGTAATGATGTGATTCTTGTTCTTTGGTGCTCGATATCTGGGCCAGTGATTTTTATGTTGTGCTCAGCTTTCTTGTCCTATGACTGTGCTGCTGGTGATTAATGCAATGTTGAAAGTACCACGGACTTCCAGAAGAACAAATAAGTCTGTCTTAGAAGGAACAAGCCAGGATGCTCCTTCGACACGAGAATGGCAAAGCTATGTTTGTCTCAAGTACTTTGGACCCATTGAGAGAAGAGACTAATTCCTGGAGAAAGATCACGTGTCTGGCAAAGTAGAGGGTCCCTGAAAAGTGGAAAGACCTTGAAGGAGATGGGCTGGTACAGCCGAGGCAAGCATCAGCTCAAACATCCCACGGGGGTGAGGATGACACAGAGCTGGCCAGTGTTTTTTTCTTTTGTGGCAAAGAGTTGGGGCCTCTTGAGAACCTCTAACAACAACTAAGATAGACTATTCCTCAGGTTGTTGTTGCTTGTTGCTGGGTGTCGTCAAATCAGTTCTGACCCAAAGCAAAACCTTGCGCGGGCCTGCTCCCCCCTCACCATCACCATCGTTCCTATCCCTGATAAGCCCATGGTTGCAGTCACTGTGCCCATCTCATTGATTGGGTTTTCCTCTCTGTTGCTGCCCCTCCACCTTACCAAGCATGGTGTCCTTCTCCAGGGCCCCGTCTCTCCTGACAGTATGCCCAAAGAATGTGAGATGAAATCTGACCCTCTTTGCCTCTAAGGAGTGCTCTGGCTATCCTTCTTCCAAGACAGACTTGTTTGTCTTTTTGGAAGTCCACGGTAGTTTCCATCATCTCCTCCCGCACCATCATTCAAATGCATTGATTTTCCTCAGATTAGAAAAGCTAATTTGAAGAAGAATGTGGCATCAGGATTGGGGAAGGCTGGTTAACAACTTGCATTATGCACATGGAATGACCTCACTAGCTCAAAGTGAGGAGGACATGAAGCACTGCTGATGAAGATCTAGGATTTTAGACTTCCATATGGATTACAACTCAACGTCAAGAAGAACAAAAGCCCAACAACTGGGCCAATAGGTAGCATCATGATAAATGGAGAAAGAGTTGAAGTTGTCAAGGATTTCTTCTTGCGTGGATTCACCAATTGATGTTCATGGAAGCAGGAGTCAAGAGATCAAAAGACAAATTGTGCTAGGTAAATCTGCTGCGCAAGACCTCCTTACAGTTTTTAAAAGCAAGGATGTTACTTTGAGGACTAAGGTGTGCCAACCCAAGCCTTGGTATTTTCAATTGGTCCTTTTGCTTTGTGCATGTATGATGTCCTTGATGTCTTGTCTTCAGTGATTCGCATTCAATGGATTAAGTTTTATCTTGAGATGGTCTCTAAATTCAGGTGGAAGGTATTGAAGGTGGTACTTTGGCTCTCATGGGAGCAATTGATAACCTGTTTGCCAGTTGGTCCCAGATCCCATTCTCACTGATCTTGAGCTTCTCAATTGCAATAGTTGATTTGAATTCCCACACAGTTTCATGTAAATAGTCAATAATTATATTGTTTAGAATTCTTTTAGCCATGAATAAGTCATGGTTTTGCAAAAGTCTATCATTTCTATCACCAAGGTCAAATTTTCTAATTAATGAACCTCTGGGTTTCTAGCATTCACATTCTAACCCTCAGTAATTACCAGTGCATCTCGAGTGCATGCCTATTCAATTTCAGATGGATGAAGTTAGGAAAAAATTCTCATCTTTGGCATTAATGATTGAGGAGTAAATGTGAAAAATATTAGTATGAACTGATCTTGCTTATTTAAAAAAATTAAGGCCACTGCTATTGAGTTGCTTCAGATCAATAGCCTCCCTCTCTCTGGAGGGCTTCCAAGACTAAGTATTTTAAGGAGCAGACAACCCTACTTTTCTCTGAAGAGCAGCTGATAGGTTTCAACCATAATCGTTTAATTCTCTTTTTCCATCATAGTTGTAAAATCCACTCATGTTTCTCCTATTCAAATGGTCAATACAAACTGCATTTCAACTCACTAATGCCTAGAAAGCCAATCTCTATATGCTCCATTTCTTCTTTTGATAATTTCCACTTTTCCTAGATTCACATTTGTTCCATTTCCTCTTCTAACTATTAGGAACTTTTGCAGGTGTTTCTTCTCATCTTGAGTCGTACCCCACCAGTAAATCAAGGTCCTGAGAGGTTTTAGTCACCCAGGTCATTGAGATCAGCTTTATTTTGAGGAACTTCCCTGGTCATGTGTAGAATGCCTTTTGATCTTCCTGAACGATCTCTGGCGACATCGTGGGTTTTGCCTTGGGCTGCTAGCTGCAAAGTCAGCAGGTTAAAGCCTGCAGTCACTCACTCCCAGGAGAAAGATGAGGCTTTATACTCCTGTAAACACTCAGTATCTCAGAAACCCAGAAGGACAGTTCTACCCTGTTCTATAGGGCCACTACAAGCCAGAATAGAATTGATGGCAGTGAGTTTTGTTTGGGGCCCCAATTTTCTGGTATCATCCCAGACAAGGTTCTAAAGCTATTCATGTGGTTTTCACTGATCTTTTTATTCCCCCCACAATAGGAAACGCTATATGGAAACTTCACAGAAGCCTATCCATCATGAATGGATGGAATGTGAAATTACCCGTGGCATAGCTTTCAGCATTACAGCAGCACACAAGTCATTCTAATACAACAAGCTGATAGAGAAGTGGTGAATCCATTTCACAGGGACTTTTTAAGGGTGCTGTATTGGATTTGTACATATACCATTTGTGTTAGTTGAGTTTGGTTGGGCTGCAGTTTGATCAGAGGATGACTGACATAAATAAAGGTAGCTGGCATCCCATCTCTCTCTTACTCCCTAGTGATCAGACCAGCATGCTGCTGCTTTAGCTAGTTCTCTGCCTCATCCTGTGTGCTACACTACCTGTGGGCCAAGTCAACCCATGGATTGTGCTGCTGGAGCTTGAGGTTTCTTTGAGACCTGTTTCTCCGTGCTACTGATCCATACATTGCTTGAGTTTGAGGTTGGCGATCTCTTCAGGGCCTGCTTTGATAAGCTTCCGAGTTACTGATTGTTGCTGACCCACCTTGCTGTCTGCTGTCTGCAGGTAGACTCTGCCTGTGTTGCCTGAGGGAAGACTCTGGTGTCTGCTTCCTTGACCTTCGACACAGCAGCTCACTGTGAGTTGAAAGACTTCCAGTATATTAACTGATTCACCAAAGTGAGTTGAGCTGTGCCCTCTGTGGTGCTGTGTGGACTAATTCGTTGTTATATTCCTTCTCACTCTATAAACATATCCATATATATTATAATATATATAACCATAAATGTCCTGATTTTGTTTCTCTAGCGAACCCTGCCTAACATACCATTGGATATTTTTTACTTCCTTGTGTGATTTAGAGGGTCCATCAATCCAACCAGCCCACTGCTGTTGGGCCAGTGCTGACACACAGTGATCCAGGAGACCAGAGTGGAGCTGCTCCCTCCGATTCTCAGGGCTGCGAACCATTTTGAAAACACACCGCACGTCTTTCTTCTGCAGAGTGGCTGGTGGGTTTGAACTATAACCCTTTGATTAGCAGCCTAGCCTTGATCCATTGGCCCACTGGGGCTCCTAGAAATCCAGAACAAGTTGCGTTTTCTCATTGCACCAAGCCTTCTGCTGGGAAAACACGGATAGGTGACCTATCCGTACCTCTTCCCCACCGCCCAATATCTCACTGGGGCTAACGAAGTGCCTGTGTATGTGTGTGACAGGGAGAGAAAGAGAGAAATGGCCACCAAGTAGAAACTAGAAATTTTTCAGAAGTTGAAAAGGCAGTTAGGTTGTGGTGTGAGGAGACGCACAGGAAAATACTTAATACTCGATGGAAATGTGATCTGGGAAGAAGCCAGGAGTCTGGACAAATTTTCCACATTCTTGAGTGGGGGAATTCTGGAAGAACAAGAGGGATGTCTCCTGAGAATTTTCAAGCGCCTACTGCATAGTAATAACTAGCTTTGTGAAAAACAAAGTCAGACAGGAATGTTAATTTTTTTAAAAGAAGTTTGTAAGGATATATTGAAATTATACCTCAGTGGAGTCTTCAGAGTAGTTGCAACTTCCTGAGGAAAATGGCTCACCTCAAAAGTCACACACAGGCCCGAGGTCAAAATGCCTGTCCCTCTCTGTGTCCCTTCCTGGCTGGGGAAACACTCCCAGACCCTGAGGAGGGGGCAGGAGTCCTGACACTCCAGCATGAGGGGATCTTGGAATGTGAATAAGAACCTTCTCAAGTGCAAGAATCCCAGCAATGGAGGAAGGAGAGGGGAGAAAGAAAGATGTCTAAGCTCCCTGGCATGCCCTGCCTTCCCAGACATTGGCATTCCTGGGTAGCTTGCTGGCAAGACTGGTGCAGGTGGAACTTGCACCCCTGGGAGTCATGGAAGTGGGTAGCTGGAAGATCCGACCCTTGTCATCCCTTGAGACTGTAAAAAGCAGGATCTGCAGAGAGATGCAGGAGTCCTGGTGACACAGTCGCATAGGCATTGGACTGCTAACCACAGGGACCGTGGTTCACACCCCGAGCCACACATTAGGTGACAGACGTGAAGTTTTCTGCTCCTGTCAAGATGGACAGCCTCTGAAACCCTATGTGGAGTCAGGAGGAGTCAGAACAGACTCCACATCTTGACCAGGCATCCCTGGGTGGTGCAGATGGTTTGCAAGCTTGGCTGCTAACTGAAAGGTGGGTGGTTGGAGTGCACCCAGAAGCTTGGTGATCCACAACCGAGAAATCGGCCCTCAAAACCCCTATGGAGTAGTTCCGCTTTGACACATAGATGAAGTTGCTGCAGAACGTTCGTGAGATGATGGAATGAAAAGAGAAGGGAATTTCCCCACGAATGTGTTGAAGCCCTCTCTTAGGATCATCACATGTCAGGATCAATTCCATGGCAACCAGCTGCCCACTGGAAGCACCAGAGCATATACAAGAATCAATGCACAGATGCACAGGTGGGCAGGCAAGCACCCACAGGGACAGGTCTCTGTGTGTCTGTGCACTTGAAGCTTCTGTCGATGAGAGGTACACAGAGAGATAATCATGGCTGCTTCCTGTTCTGGAAGGATGAGTGGTAGCTGCTGACAAACATGCCCTCTCACGAGCCTGGGGAGTTCATTGTTCTAGCACAACCCTGCTGGGCATGAATCAGCCATCCCTGCGCCCCGCCTCAACTCCAGTCTGACATGTTTATGTCAGGTTGTCTGCAGGCAGCTTCCCCACCAGCATGCCTTCCACGCCTGGTGGAGCCCAGGCAGCTTGTCATTTAGTCCTGGTGAGTTCTGGCAGCTGCCATCTGGCACGAGAGATCTTCGGCAGTGAGAGCACACTGCCGGGGAAGAGTCCGTCGGACCACAAAGGAAGGGACTGAACCAGGCCCCCGGCTGGGTCATGCTGCCCGCTGACTTGCAGTCTGCCTCTCTAAGGTTGCGTAATCAGAGGGGGAATAGCATTTTCTGCCATTTGGGATGGGACACTGCTGCCTCCAGGCTGCATGGGGAGAGCTCTTAAATAGAAACCGGTCCGTTTGGACCTTGGCAGATGGGAGCCGATTAAATGTGGAAAAAACGCAGCCGAGGGCTCAAACCAAACAAGACAATAACCAAAAACAACACCTTTTAACAAGTAGGACTTAGAAACTTTTTTTTTTAAGCAAAAACAAACTTCTGGTACTAATAGAGAGGATTTTTTTAAGTTAATTTAAAAGCTCTTCGGTTTGGGTTAAAAAGCAGAGAGGCTTTCAATGTTTCCATTCTTTGGGGATTTTCTGTTTGGGGTGCAACAAAATTCTTGTAAAATTATTTTACTCAACTATTTTGCAGCTGTGCAAAAGAGACAGCGTAACAACTGCCCCCAAAGAACCTGGGACCCTGCTACCTTACTTGCTAAAGGGAGTTTACAAATGTGACAGAAATGGGGGTCGAGGTGATGCCTGGTTTCCCAAGTGGTTCTGAGGAATCCACACCCAGGTTCAAGGCCACTGAGTTGATTTAATTTGTATTCCTCATATTGCTAATGATCAAGAGCATTTCTATATATAACCATTGGCCACCTGAATATTGTCTGGTATTTTGTCTATTCATGTCATGTGCCCATTTTAAAAATTGAATTATTTGTATTTTTCTTGAAAAGATGTGTAGTTTTCTATAGGTTTTGAAGATGAGCCCTTTATCTGCTATGTAATTGCTGCATATTTCCCCCCAGTCTGTCAGTTCTCTGTTGACTCCTTTGGTGAAGTCTTTTGATGGCCATAAATGTCATATGTTAGCATGTACTTTTTCTCTATTTTGTCTTCTGTAGTATGCATCTTTTTCATTATGGTCAGTAGTGTGCCTATGTCTTGTATTACAGTCCTTATGTTTATCCCTATTCCTTTCCATGGATGGTCTTTATAATTAACTGTATGACTTATATTTAGGTCATGGATCTATCTTGTGTGTTTTTGTACATGGTGTGAGGTATGGTGCTTGCTTCATTCTTTTGTAGGTAAGAGTCCAGTTTTCCCAGAAGCACGTGTTTAAAAGGCTATCTCTTGCCCATGTGTTTTAGCCCTTTATTAAGAATTAGTTAACTGTAGGCATTGGGTTGTATTTCTGGGTTCTCAATTCTAATCCATTCGGGTTCATATCTATTGCTGTATCATCTAGTTAATTCTGGCTCATAGTGGCCCCATGGGGTAGAGTTGAACTGTTCCCGGGGGTTTCTAAAGCTGGAAATATTTACCAGGGGAGTTGATTCTGGCTCTAGATGAGGCTGTAGCATAGAACCAGGGTGTAAGGAACAGTTGGACTCTCTCCTCCAGAATCATTGCAAGGTGGGATTGCCCCAGTGGCATTGGGTGTTTTTGTTGGTTTCATTTTGTTTCATCTTGTCAGAAGCCAACTGCCAAGCCCCTGCTGGTGGGTTCATCCCACAGAGAGCAGGGGAGCACAGCACCACCTGGGCTTCGTGATGCAACTGCAAGAACCCTTGTAAGGACAGGACAGGCAGACCTCAAAAAAGAAGATGCGAAGAGAGAAGCCAGGCACTTCAAAGATGGAAGATGGATCCACAGGCCAAAAAAGGCGGCCAGTCTGATGATGCTTTTTGTGCCAGCAAGTAGATTGTGACTCAGCAACCACCTGGATGGAGCAGAACTGCCCCAAAGAGTCCCTTCAGCCGGAATCTCCTGCAAAGCCAGGAGATTTCTTAGGATGGGTTCCAACTACCAACCTTTCAGGTAGCAGCCAAGCACTTTTGTGATACCCGGACTTCCCCAAACTAGAAACAACAAGGACACGAATTGTTTCCTAGAGTTTCCAGAATGCTCACAGCCCTCAGCACTTCTGTCCGGTGTAATTATGAAACAAGATTTTTGTTTGTTTGTTTGTTTTGGGGCATCACTGCCCTCTGGTGGTAGTGGGAGGCCCAGTCTTGCTCCTGGAGAGCTGCTGCTGGATTTGAACCGCCAAGCTAGTGGGCCGCAGTCCCGCACTCAACCATGACGCCACCAGGGCTCAGCCCTAAAACAAGACATTTTTGTCAAGCAAAGCCACTAAGTGCGTGGCAGTTTGTAACGGCAGCAATAGGCACCTAATCTAGAAACCCAATTGGATTAGTTATTGTTGTCAGCCGCCATGAAGGGAGTCATGACCGGGAGTGACCCCTGCACAATAGAACCGAACTTTACAAGACTCTGAACCTTCCCCATTGTTCCATGGGTACAGCCCGTGTCAGTCCACCTGTGGAGGGCCTTCCTCTTTTTCGCTGCCCCTCCCCTTGACCAAGCATGATGTCCTTCTCCAGGGATCAGTCTCTCCTGACAGCCTCCCTGATTGTGATTGGCCAAATCCTGCCTACAAGCCTGAAAAAGGGGCTGGGATGCTGATGCACAAAGAAACTGCTCGCGCCACGGGAACCTTCATACGGCTCCCCCACGTGCCAGCCTTTCATCAGGAGAGTTTATGGCATACAATTTTCAACGACGCTTCACTATGATCTGTGAAAGTTCATGTGGAGGGGGTTCACGTGGGCTGCATCTGATTACAGAAGGTCCCTAGGTTGCTGCCTTGCCATCAGGTTGATTCTGACTCACAGAGACCCTAGAGGACAGAGGGAAGCTGCTTGGGGGGTTTCTGGGATTTTGAATCTTCCTGGGAGCAGACAGTCTCTTCTTTCTCCCACACTTCAGTGTTATATAAATTGGCTCTCACTTTGAAAGGATGGGACCAACCACTACTTGCCACATATCATTCATCACAGTTATCTTCTAGAACATCCTGACACCGAAAGAAACAAGCTCACTGCCATCAAGTCACTTCGGACTCATACAGACATCCTGGAAGACAGGGTCGAACTGCCCCTGTGGAGACTGTAGCTCCTTACGGGAATAGAAAGCTGGTCTCAAACCACAGACCTTGAGGTCAGCAGCCCAACACGTAAGGTTGAAGAAGAACCGTATGTACTTGTTCCAATTGACCTACAAGTTCCCCTTAGGAATAGATCTCATTTAAAACCCCACGACTAGGCACGTATTTTCATTTATCTTTGGTGTGGATAGTTTATACTGAATACATGGGGAAAATAAAACAAAACAAAACAAAAAACTCCAAAACTCTAAATTCACCGAGTTGACTCCTTGCAATCCTCTGGGACAGTAGCATGGCCATGTGAGTTTATGAGACTGTAACTGTTGAAAGAAGGAGATAGTCTCATCTTTTACCCATGGGTGCAGCTGGTGGTTTCTTTTTGTTGTTGTTGTTGTTCTGTTTTTTTGGTGGGCATCACTGCCTATGGTGGTTGTGGGCGCTACCCAGTGCTGATCCTGAGAGCAGCCGCTGGATTTGAACCGCCAAGCGCGCAGGCCGCAGTCCCACACTCAACCACTTACGCCACCGGAGCTCAGCCCCAGCTGGTGGTTTCAAATGCCTCACTTTGTAGGTAGCAATGCCACCAGCCTGCCACCAGGACTGCACAGGTAGGACTGTGCACATGCGTACTACCATGACATGTCAGGATGTTCTTTCTCTATAGCTGTGTGCTTATACTCGTGTCCCACAGTGTGAGCAAACTGGGACTATATAGCCCTATTATCTCCTGCCCCATAAAAAGTACACCCACAAAACCATTACACTAAGATGAGAAGGGGTTAGCAATCCCCCGCAAATATCATGGAGTCATGCAGAGGACTAGCTGAAGATTACATGGTATAAATGCATTTAGATCCCTACCTCCCACTGTACACTTTACATGAAATAAATCTATTCCAGATAGACTATAGACTTTAATTCAAAAATTATATACATATGTTTTTAAAACCAGTAGAATAAGACAAAGGCCATAACTACACGATCTTTGAATAGAGAAAAACTTAAAAAAAAAACAAGAATTATTAACCCCCCAAATATAGCTACTACTTCAATTTTTAATTTTCTTGAAACATAAAAAAATTCTTTTGGTCAAAGACATGGAGCCTGTCGAGGCAGGATTCATACATAAATATTTTCAAAATGGAAATAGTAAGTTAGTTGTCAGAAAAGAAAATATGACCAATCAATAAAAATGTTGCTGAAGCAGAAGGAATAGAGAGAATGCAGCAAGGTTCTTCCCTAGGCTTGGCATTAATAAAGTCATTGCTCAGGCTCCTCGAGTCCGTTCGCATTGACAGCTGCCCTGCATACAACAGAGGGAAACACCGCCTGCACTGGCATCATCTTCACAGTTGGCCTTAGGTCTGAACCCATGGGTGCAAAGGCGGTGTCACTCCATCTTTTCCAAGTTCTTTGTTTTTCTTCACTACTCCGCTGCTTTAGGCTATCACACCTACTGGCAGGGTTATGGGGAAGTGCGATGGTCATCAATTGCTGACGGAAATAGAAATAAATATATATATATAGAGAGATCTTAGAGAGACATTTAGACGCATCTGGTAGAATGAAACATGTGTCCGCCTTACGTCCTAGAAATTGTACTCCTTTGAGGTGTGCCCTAGGCTATCAACTGTTCACATCCATAAGGGTTCCATACCCACCCATGACTGTTTCCATTTTCAGAGCTCTGTAATGTAAAAGAATGCCTTTCGTTTCCCCCAAGGACAATGTGGTTTTCTAGACTAGAGCAACACTCCCTGTTTCACCTTCATAAATAGCTCTTGAAGTCTGATGAGTTATGTGAGGGTTTTTTTTTAATTTCTAGGGAAAAAATGGAATTAAAAGGGAATGGAATTTTTCTTTTCCATTTTATTGGGAGCACCTATATCATAACCATCTATAGTTCAGTTGGATCAAACATAATTGTACAATTGCTGCCACCATCATCCTCAAAACATTTTCTTTCTCCTGAACTCTGTGAGTTCAACTCTCCTCTATTACCTCCTTCTCCCACCCTAACCCCCAGGTACTCTTGTTGCTTTATTATATTATTATTATTATTATCATCATTTTGCTACCTCTTACACTATTCAATGCATCCTTTCCCCTACCAGAGAATGGAATCTTTCCAAAAGCTTTGGGAAGCACCCCTCACAGAGGTGAGCAGACTGGGGAGTAAAGATATGTCCATAAGGCAAAGCAGCCAGAATACATTTTGATGAGCTGATATCAATCATTAAATATTTTAAATATCTCTCTCACTTGAGTGATTTTGCAGCCTCTTTGAGAGAGGGGAGATTTAAAAGGGACCAGAGCAGAGGGCATTTGAGCCCCAAGAGACTGAATTTCAGTCCCCGTTGCCCCTCTTACTGAGGAAACTTGAGCCTCACTTTTCTCCTCTCCCCTTCCCTTGTGCTCACAACGATACAGAATCCTTCAGGTCACTGGCACTTCAACATCCATCAACAGCTTCTCTCAAACGGAACACCAAGAGTTTTTCTGGCCCATTATCATTTCTCAAGCAGGTGAAAAGCTAACCCATGAACATCTCATCCGTCAGGGATGTGTTTCCATAGGTCTTTGCCTTAGACTCGTTGGCTTTCTGATTCCCTTGTCAGCAAGCCTTGGCATTGAAACTGGCTAAAGCTTGGCTACCCCCTTATAAAATATGCAAAGTCAATAATAAGGAGATCATGTAGCTCCCTCGTGGGTCTGTTGAAGTATCAGTTCGTAACCAGGCATCCGGTTCCCCTTTGTATCTTTGCCCTTTCAAGTCTAATTAGAACGGCTCATCAATTATGGATCCCTGCCAGGGCCACCACCCATCCGTCAGTTTGTGCTACTGTGATAGCTCGCAGGTTGATATGAAGCTGGAAGCCAGGCAACTGGTATTTCCAAGGCCGGCAGGGTCACACGTGATGGACAGGTTTCAGCAAAGAGTCCGAAGAAAGGCCTGAAGAACTTTCTTTACATTAGCCCATGAAAACCCCATCCGTCCATCACGACAGACTATTGTCCAAGTAGAGTCAAGCATGCCGGTGATGGTGGAGATGGAGCCTGAGTTGGTGCTGACTCATACTGACCTGTGGCTCTGCGGGACTGAGACGCCTTACGGGATTGTGAACTGCTGACTGTGTGGCCAGCAGCCCCACTTGTAGCCCACGTGAGCTCCCTGAGAAGATGGCAGCAGGCCAGGTAGGGTTTTGTTCCGTTACACATTGATACCATGAACCAGAGCAGGTCACAAGGAGATCATCAAAGAACTCAACCACTAAACCTTCTCCTGCGCAAAAGCTCTTGGATGCTTGGCATCGAGAGGTGGTATAGGCATCCTTTAACTCTCCTTTCATAGCCCCCGACCCCAAAGTTACATCTTTGAGGGGTCACACACCTGACCACCTTACTGGCTTCCATCGCCCTCCTCTCTCTGGTGGGACCTCCCATGTCCTAACCCCTGCCTCCCTCAGGTGGGCTGGTAAATCTTCAGTTCATCATTCCCAGAGATTATCCTTCAGTGAGAAGATCTCATGACCAGCTCCAATGGAAAGCAAGGATTTCACAACCTTTCTTACACACACACACACACACACACACAGTCTTCCTCCCAAAGCTCTGTATGTTTATTTGTTTTTAACTGGAGAGAGTTAAAATCTGTTTTGTTTGGAGAATTTCACAATGCTCCTTACATTTCTGGGGAGAGACACAAGGGGCAAGGATGTACGATGGAATGAAACCCTGAAGAGCATGTGGCAGCTCAAGGTCTGTGGGGCTTTTCCACTGAGTTGGGCAAACCCAGTCCAGAGGGAGGCAGACGCGATAGTGGCAGAGAAGCATTTTTCTGTTGGCCAAAAAGCAGTGATTCTGAATGTCTCCAGAGACGACAGCATTGTATGTCTCCACTCAGCACTGGTGATAAGTCATCTTGGTAACCAGAGGATGTGTTTCCAGCTCACCTCTCCTCTCCTTGGTGTCCTGCAGCCAGAAAGGAAAGAGGCACTCAACTGGTTGCCAATCCATAAGGAATGGACTTGTGATCCCTGTCTTTCTTAGTCTCTCTGCTACCCTCTAGCTCTGCCGCTGATGACTAAGTGAAACAGAGGTGACTGCCTGACTCTTTCATCTCTGGGTGGCATAAATTCTTTAGCACTCACCTAAGGACGGACAGGTCCTTAATTCCAACCCACCCACGGGTGCCTCAAAAGACAAGCCTGGAGATCTGCTCCTGTAAGGTCCTGGCTGTGACACCCTTTTGGAGCAGTCCTACTTTGCAGACATGAGTCCCAACCAACCTCATGAAGACATGAACAGCAGCATCTGAGGTGCAGGATGTAAGCACTGAGCTTCGACCTCAGAGGTGGGCCATTGACATCCACTGGGCAGTATCTGAGAAGAAAGGCCTCCTTTCAAAGCGTGCTAGCTCCTGAAAACTCCTTAGGGAGTGCAGTGATTCTCTGAAGCACATAGGGTCCCCAGGAGGTGGAATCCATATGACAGCAACTGTTTGAACATTTGTTAGAAATCCTAGAACATGTTTCAGGAGAGCTTCCAGAAGAAGATCGTCCTAGGAGAAAAGGATTGGTGATGTGCTCATTAATAATAATAATAATAATAATAATAATAATAATAAATCAGCCAAATCAAACCCTGTGGCTCTCAATGGTTGGGCCTTTGGACGTACGGGACCTCCATGAGTTGGGACCAACCTGACAGCATCTCCATGACAACAAGCACCCCTTGCCCATGTGTTGCCTCATTTCAAGAGAAGATGGTCAGCAGGGTACTTCCAGTGTGGCAGTCACCTAATCTGGTGTCAGTTTGAGGATTAAGCATGTAAGGGTGGAGTCTCACCTGTCAATCTGGAGATAGCCAATGAGACCTTCTCCTGACAACACTCTCTTGGAGATGGTATACTGAAAAGACACAAGGTTGACTCTCTGTGAGGCATCCTGGAGGAGAAGCCACATGAACCTACCCTGATAGAACCAGACCTCTGATGCTGGAGGAGCCTCCAGCTCCTCCGCTGAGCCAGCACTGAGATGTTTACACCCACTGGATCCAAAGGCATTCTACCCATCTGGTTTGTGATCATCTTGCGTTCGACAGCATTGCATGTGTTTGAGTCTGAAGAAGACTTTATAGACTGGTATCAAACATATAGGTTAATATTGGACTTATGACCTTGGATTGGGTTGGGATGTTTTCTTAATGTACACTTGCTCTTGTATATAAACCTCTCCCTTATATACATATGCATGCTTATGAATTTATTGCTCTAGTCTACCCGGACTAACACATCGGATTGAGATCATGAAGGATCCAAACCTTAGTCTCAGCCCCTAGCATTTCAGGTGCCCAAGGCCTGGTTAGTGTCTCAAGAACTATTCTGATCTGGTGCCCACTGGAGACATTTGGCCTGCCAAACTTAAACCTCCATAATTATTAAAACTTATTAGAAATGTTTTCAATATTTTTACCCTGAAAATATGTCCATATATTTTAAACAACCCCAGAGGGACCAAGGGTGGAGAACAGGCGAGGCTGGCTAAGTGACCAGGTTGGGAGTCCAGTGCTGGAGGCCCAGTGTTAAGTGTGCCAATGTCAGATTGTTGGATGGGATTATGGAGCCAGACTCACATATTTTCAGCCTCCAGCATTGTGGAAATGATTTTTGCAGGGAGCAATGATGGCACTAAGACAGTGATTTGTTTTCTCAAGGTCCAAATGAAGAACGTGTGTGCCTTGATGCTTACCTTCTAATTAAGAACTCCACATTCTCTTCAAAATAATGCACCTGAATGATGGGGACCCAGGGGGCAGGGTTCGGGGTTTGCAAAAGGACTGGGGGATGTCAAAGACCCAAAGGATTGCTCAGTTCTAGATCTGTGTTACCTTGCCTCAAATGACTTCTACATGCCTAAACGGTACGCCAAAAGGAGACACTAAGGAGAAGAACAGAACAGTTTGTTTGGAGAGTACCACAGATAATTATAAGTTATGGGAAAAGAGAAGAAAATAAGACACGTTGATTAGAAACATCAGGATGAATTGGCATTGATTCTGCTCTTCAATAGAAAACTTGCTTCAAGTTCACTCAAAACAGACGCATAGCATGGTGACTGAAGAACTGAGTTGTAGTCCTAGTTAAAATTTAAGTGTGGAAATATGATTTAGGAAGATATGCCTTATTTCACAGAAACAAAGCACCTTTCTGAATACTCTTCCATAAGACATCTCTCAGGAGTTGAAGTGATGGTCCAGTATCTGTAGGAACAGGAACCGGTCTCCCCTTGGAGTTCAGTCATATTGTTGCTGTTCGGTTCCATCTGTTCCGACTCCCAGAGATGCTAAGTAGAAGAGAAAGACCCAGATCTGCTCCATTCTCGCAATCGTTTTTGTGCTGGAGTCCGTGGTTGCCGCCACTGTCAGTTCATCTTGTCTAAGGTCTTCCTCTTTTTCACTGGCCAAGCACGACATCCTTTTCCAGGGGCCAGTCTCTCCTGAATGACATGTCAAAAGAACGGGAAGCGCAGTCTCCCCATCTTCTCTCCTAAGGAATGCTCTGGCTGTACTTCCTTCGAGATCGATTTGTTTGTTCTTTTGGCCATTCTTGGCACTTTCAATATCCTTAGCCAGAACCATACGCGAAACGCTTCCATTCTTCTTCAGTTTTCTCTATTCAACGTCCCAATTCTCATAAGCATAGGAGATCAAGGACCAGACTCGGTCAACTACACCTTAGTGCTAAAAACAGCTTCTTTGCTTTTTGGCACTCTTTGAAGGTTCTGTACAGCAGATTTACCCAACTCAATGCATCCTTGGGTCTCTTGACGGCTGCTTCCATGAGCATTGGTGGTGGATCCAAAAAAGACAGAATCTTTGACGACTTCAACCCTTTCTCCATGTATCCTCATGGTTCTGATGGCAAACAGGTTGATTGTTGCGAAGATTTGAGTCTTCTTAACATTGAGACGTAATCCATACTAAAGGCTTCAATACTTGATTTTTACCAGCGAGAGCTTCAAGTCCTGCACACTTTCAGTAAGTGAGGTTGTGTCATCTGCAGATTGCCTTCCTTCAGTCCTGCTACCACTTTCTTTGGCATGTAATCCAGCTTGGCTGATGGCTTGCTCAAAAGACAGATTAAAATAAGACAGTGAGAGGAGACAACCTGGCACACACTTTCTTGATTTTAAACCATACAGTTCTCTCTTGTTCTGTTCACACAACTGCTTCTTGATCCGTGTACAGATTTCACGTGAGCACAATGAGGAG
Organism: Nesogale talazaci; assembly: GCA_004026705.1. Lineage (NCBI taxonomy): Eukaryota > Metazoa > Chordata > Mammalia > Afrosoricida > Tenrecidae > Nesogale > Nesogale talazaci. The sequence continues at coordinate 24,007 of PVJH01029236.1, forward strand.
TTCTGGGATTCTCATTCCTCTCAAAGCTTTGTTTAGTCATTTCTTGTTTACTTACTACTGCCTGGTCATATTCTTTCCAGCGCATGATCTACTACGGTTCGGTTCTAATTGCTTGTCTTTAAATCCACCCACCCACCACCCCAGCAGTTTCAATAAAGACCGTGAGGGGGAAATGTGCTTGTTTTGTGGCGACAGAATATCAAAGCATGCTTATATTCAGTGAAGTGGCAGCTTTTAATTTTCTTTCAAGTCTTTAATGACTGGGTCAAATAGCATTACTCTTTTATTTATCCTTTTAAAAGAGGGCTTGGGTTTAGCAGTATCGGTTTTCTATCAAGTCCTCAGAGTGAGATCAGCCTAGACATGGAGCTGGTTTTGCCCTCATGGGTATTGACTCCACATCTCATCACCAGGCAGGCCTCTCCCTTGGTTGTCAAGGCTATGGGTACTGCTGGCTGTTGACCAAAGCGGAAGATGGGCATAGCTTCTGAACTCAGTCACAGATGAGCCACCACTCCTGTCCTTCTGCAAGGAACCCTGTCCCCATCATGAACTCCAGTGATTTTCTCCTGGAACCCCACATTTCAAGGCCACTTACCCTCACTCACTTGGCTTTTCTCTGCCCTAAACCTCAACACAGAATCATCTTAAGTGCCGCTTGGCCCCACCTCTCAAGGTTTATCCTTCTAAGATCCTTACACTTAGGCTCCTATTCACGACACCCTGATCCAGACCTCGGCATGGCTGCACTCAACTCCAGAGAGCTCCCAGCCCTCTGTCCACTGTGGTACTTCCAACCCTCTGGGCTCTCTCCTGGCTCTTCAGAGATCTTGCCACCACCATCTCCTGCCCAACAGATGCCTGGCTCTCCTGTGTACCTGAGAGGACCAAGGATCACGTAGAGGAAGTAACCGCCAGGAAGTGCCACAATTCTTTATCTCATCTCCCCACATCCTGGAACAATGCCCCAATACAACCGGTGCTGTTTCCTCTTGTACAGCACTTCCTATCATTTCCTCTGCCCTTCCTTCTTTCCTTCCCTTCAGGAAAGAAGAGATGAACTCTCTCCTAGCCAAGGATGCTCCTTCCTCTGACCTGGCATTCTTCTCTCTTCTAGAACCTCTCCTGGTTTCCTTTCCAGAACCATCCTCTGACCCTCAAGCACTATCCTCTTCTGGTGACAGTCTCTTCCTCGCCTTTGCGCTCCTTTTCATTCCACACAGGAAGTTGAAAACTTGTTTTTTATCAGGATACAAAAAAAAAGTACTGTAACTTAAAGGAAGGGCTGAGCATACCTAATTAGAAAATAAGAAAGAACTTTATCAAAGAAGTGATTTTGGACAATGGCTTTGAAGTGTCCTTAAAATGTCTAAAGTCAGTTGCCCACATTAAACAAAGAAAGATATTTCACAGGGAATCACAATTTTATTCAGGTTTTTGAAAAACTGGAATATCTGGGAGAGCTGGGTTAATATAACCACATGTCAACAACTGTGAAGAGGTTCTTTGCAGAAAACTTTGAGCAAAAGACTATGCAGCGCTATCTCTCATCCCAGGTACTCTTCTGCAGTACAATCTCACCACTCTGCCATCCAGAAGTGAGGGCAAACCCCTCCTCCCTTGTCTATGAGCTGCTCTGGATGAGCTCCTGTAGTCAATAGAATGCGATGGAAGAGATGCTGTGTAGCTTCACTCTAGAACAGGCCAGGTCAGGTCGTTTCCAGCTGATTCTCTTGGATTGCTCATTTGCTGTACAGTCCTTCTCAGATGCTTCCTCTTGAAGCCTAGTTGCCACTCTGTAAAGAAGCCCAAGCCACTCAGAGAAGCCCTGTGGAGGTCCCCCTTGAGCCCCAACCCTGAATCATCTCACTTTATATGAAGGAAGATACTTTCAGGAGAGTATAATCCCCCAAAGAAGCTCACAATGTCATCATGGAGGCAAGTCCTTCCTGCTGAGCCCGGACCAGATTTTCAATGCACAGAAAACAAACTATAGTCAAATCATGGCACTGTACACTCCTACCTTTTGAGGTGGTTTGCTACGTAGCCATAGATAATTGGAATGCCGTGTCTTTACATTTTCTCTTGCATTTAGGGTCAGCTGCAGGGTGGACTCATTATTTTAAACTAATTGGAAAGCAGGGCAATTAAAGTGTTTACCATTCTGGTTCTCCTTCCTCTAGAATAATCTCATTTCAGCATGGTGCAGTGCACCAGCTGTCAGCCTACTTGAGGGGAAAGGGTTTCTGTGGTTGGCAGGCAGAGATAATGTTTTAAA
>PVJH01029237.1:0-26307 GCA_004026705.1 Nesogale talazaci
AGGTCAGAAAGAGCACGGTGTGGTTTCTACAGCTTACTCTGCCCAGGGACCACCCACTGACCCTTTTCCCCAATGGACTTCAGAATGTCACATCAGAGGGTGTTACTGCTGGGGGCTTGGCGGTCTGAGGGAGGTTCTTACTGATCACATGGAGTCTCCAGGGGTCTCAGGGCTTCCTCCGGAAGAGGAATGAAGCCAGCCAAACAGGCTTCAAGCAGCTTCCATTCGTTTTACAAATAGGGTTTAAAAAGAAAAGGTCTGAAAGATGCTTCTCTCAGGTTGAAAATATAAAACGTTTTTCTGAGTCTTTCCTCCACCCTAACTAACCGACAAGTCCGTGTAAAAATGCTTAACTCATCACCAAACAACATCCTAAGTGCTTAATAATCATCCATTCCTTTTTACTTGTAACAGTCCTGTGAGATAGGCATTACCGTGATTCTTGTTTAGTAAATGAGAAAGCAGAGACGCTGAGAGGTTAGGTAATTTTTCAAAGCTTCCCATGGCAAATCATTGACAGAGCTTACATTCCAAACCAGGATCTTCTAACTCCATTGATCAGCATCTTACCATTATGCACTGGTGATTCCCAACAGAAAGGGCTTAGCAGAAGATGACTGAGAGTGGATCCAAAGTCATAGGTCATCTCCAGTCTTGTTGGCACTTCAGAATTTTCAAATGCCTCCTACAACATTTTTAAAGCCTCAAGAAGCAAAGACGCCCAAGATGCACTGACTCAACCCAGGGCTTTTCAATTGCCTAAGGGGTGTCTGCAAGTTGGGTAATGAAAATGGAAGACGGAAGAATTGGTGAGTGTGAACTGTGATGTTGGAGAAGAAGATCTTGGGTCTTAGAAGAAGACTTTTTGTTGCTGTTATTGGTTTTAGAAGCAAAGGCAGCAAGTCTTTGCTTACTTGGGACGTGTTGTCAGGAAAGATTAATCCTAGAAAAGGACGCAGTGTTTGATAAAATAGAGTCATCAACGATTCGGAAAACCCTCAATGAAATGGATTGACTCAAGAGCTGCCACCAAGGACTGAAGCCACCAACGATGGAGATGGCACAGGGCAGTGCTTTGTCATATGTAAAGGCATCACGAGTCGACAATTTCACAGCACCCAACAATGGCGTGCCGTACAGGACCTCATGGTGTATGCCGCTGAGCTGTTGATGCCCGCTTGTTGTAGTGCCTCCCACGTGGCAGGAGGGCTGTGGAGGAGGTCTGGATCGAAAAAGCTTTATCACTAGAAAGGAGAATAACCCCCTGCTGGTACTTGGACAACTTTCTCTCAGGTCTTTTTATCATCCGATGTGCTTCAATGTGCTTTTGCTTTTAATGGCCTGAAGTCCTCCTAGGTGGCCTGTCACCGCCACTCTCCTCCAAAGGGCAGAGTTCTAGAAGTGCCTGCTTGCTTCTTCTTTAAATAGCCCTTTGTAGATCTCCCACAGTGGGGAGCAGGAAGCGCTTTCGCCTCAAGTTCTTGACGTAGATGTGAGCTATAGTCTATAGCTTTCCTGCCTCGATAGCAGCCTGGCTTGGGTTCTTCCCTTTTTTGCTTCCTCCATTCCTTTCCTAATTTCTCCCAGAAATGCTTCCTTAATAAGCCACTTGCACACAAATTCTTTTCTTAGCCTTTGTTTCTGGGAAACCAAATCTAGAAAAAAAAATACTTAAAAAAAAAAAGCGTATCATTTCTTAAAAAGAAATCGTTGTCCGTGTAACAGACCTGGATTTACCTCTCCTTAGCATCCTGAAGAAGAAATGGGAGGGGGGGCGCATCCTCTGCAACAGGGGTCCCTATGCTGAGAACCTCCTAGACTCTGGAAACATAAAGGAAAGCCGTAACACTGGAGGTGCTACACAGTGAAAAGTGGCAGCAGAGAAACAAGAGCCGTGGAACCAGAGGGCTGCTGAGAAACGTGCCAGGGGGTTTCCTGCCCCATGGAATGAGGTGGTTGCAGTTGCTGCCAAAGCATGGAGCAAGAGAGCAGGGCACCTTCAGGCAAGCCTTACTGGAAGAATGGGGCACCCCTGGTCCCTTATGGACAGGGATAAAGAACTCTAGAACACTTGCCTTAGCAGGGCAATGGTTGGACTGAGGGGCTCAATCTGCAGGCATGGCTGTGAAGAAAACGTCATCCTCAAAGAGCTGCATCCTGAATTCTTCCTGATCTTGAATGGTTACTTTTTACTACCCTAATAAATCCCATGACTGAGAGTATGATCAGTGAATTCAGCGTGGCCATTGCAACAGATCACCAGACCCAGCAGAGTAATAGAGAGTGTTGTGAGAGAGAAGGCTGGTATCAGAATTGGTAAATGGTCAGTGGGTAGAAACATATATAACATATATAACTTCCACTTCATAGAAAAGTGGATTTTGGATTTGGGGCTGTGGATTTTGATTCTCTTTCTCCCTTGTCAAGATAGGAAGCGTCAAATATCTACTCCACACTGTTTTTTTACAGTTGGTGTCAAAAGTGGGATTCAATGCCACACTACCACAGGCCTCCTTATGCTTGTTTATTAATATATAGTGAACAGTTCCCCATTTTTGATACACATTAGATATTCTAACTTATAGGTATAGCTGACATTTATTCCTCTCTCAAACATACAACGCTTTCTTTTTTTTTTGGGGGGGGGGTATCGCTGCTCTCTGGTGGTGGGAGTAGGAGGCCCAGCCCCCACTGCTGTAATTGAACTTCCGTCCCAGTGGGCTGCAGTCCCACGCACAACCACTACGCCACCGGGGCTCAGCCCTATACAACACTTTCTACAGAATCAAAGCCTCTTTTCAAATGTACAGTCCAAGACAGGGATTGAGGGTCAGAGTATCTAGTAAGCAAGGTAAACATGGGATTACTTCCTAATATTGTGCTTACTTACTAATCTACATAAACATGGGTTATGAACTGTTCACGAAAGATTAGTGAGTATACGCATGCTTACTTTGTTTACTGTCTACATGGAAAATAGAGGGACAAGTTCTTCAAAGTTATCACTACCAACATCATATCATGTGTAGGACACAGTCTCATAAGATTACAGAATGGAAGACAATTTCTTCCCCTATCCCATTTCTTATTTCCAAGTGTGTTTTTTGGGGTTGTTTTCATTCTAAACTTGTATTATTTTGTTGGATTGAGGTCCATAGAAAACAGGGCCCAGAAAATCTGGTGGTGCAGGGGAATCAATGTTGGACTGCTAACTGCAAGGTCTGTGGTTCCAGCTCACCAGTGACTCCATTAGGAGAAGATGAGGTGGACTGCTCACATAAAGATTTATCGTCCTGGAAACCTGACAGGGTAGTTCAACCAGTTTTTTAGAATCACTGTGAGTTAGCTGGAATAGTTAGTGGTAGTACATTGGTGCAAGAAAAGACTCAAAGCCTTTTGATAAGTTAAAAACTGCACATGCATCAAATGAAAGTGGTTGTGATAAAGAATTTGTTGAGATTCATTCAATCCTTTCAAAGTGAAGGCCATTTTACACAACATTAAAGGGCAAGTATGAGTTGTAATATAATGCTCCTATAGCATTTTATTTAAAAGTGTTACTAATGTTTTAAAGAGTCAGTTCTGCTCAACCCTGAAGTTGTCACTCATTTATTTGAAAAGTTTTGCAATTTTCTCTCTGGGAGCTAATTGGAAAGAACTACCTTAATTAGAGTTCAGGGACGTATGTTGATCCTTGCTACCAATCACCTCTTGAGTATCGCTCAAGTTGTCTTTTGTTCTCCAACACACGTACACACACACATATACCTACTACTCCTGCTGAGCCCTGGTGGCGTAGTGGTTGAGTGTGGAACTGCGACCCACTGGCTTGGCGGTTCAAATCCAGCAGCAGTAAGGCTGGATAACTCCCATGACCACCAGAGGCCAGTGATGCCAAAACAAACAAAAAAAATACCTACAACTCCCATGTGCACACATGCCCAAATGCAGACATAGACACACAAATTCACAAACACACATGCAGCGATATTCCACGAGTTCACCAAAAATTAGAATTCAAAGAGAATGGAATTTCTCCACAAAGTTTTTCAAGTCTGTACACACACACACATGCATGTGAACATTGCATATATACAAATGTATTGTATATATATAAATGCACATGTATATATGTGTACAGACACACACCACACCATAGTTAGGCTACCGTCTTCTACCTGTTTGCATGCCCAAGCATTTCTCTCTGAGTAATTTCCTGTTGCTTCTTTTTACCTGTATGACTTCCTGGCCAACTATGAAGGACTTTGATGGCTGTCAATAGTGACAAATGTGGGACTGATTTTAAATCTGTTCTGTAGGAACCTACCGTATCTCTTAATTAAAACTGGAAGAAAATAGAGATCCATCCCCTTTTAGGTATTTTTTGAAATTGGACACATTCGCTGTGTTTTAGGCTCTGCAGCATCTAAATCTTTTTTTCCTCCCTATTTAGTAGAAGTTGCATTTTTGGAAGGTCTTGTGGGATGGAGCTTTGTTTGAGTGTTGTCTATTATCGCTTCTTGGCCTTTGGGCTAAGATCAAGTGGAGTGTTGTCTACTGAGTTGCATTCTCCACCCCACAAAAAGGTGGTGGAATCCTAGCTTCTAGACCCATGGATGCAATCCTATTTGGAAAGGGCTTTTCTTTGTTATATTAACAATTCTGTATCAATGTAGGGGGTGCTATAAACCTTAGCATTTCTGGGTTAGAAGCAGAGTGCATTAGGCAAAGAAGCCCACATTGAGGGAAGATGGATGTCCCAGGAAGATATTCCAGGACCCAGGGACTGCTGAATGACAAGGTTTCCCTCTCCCCCAAGGGAAACTCTGAGACTGACCCTTCTAGAGCTGATACCTGGAATCCAGACTTCTAGGCTCTCAAACTGTGAGAAAAGACTTCTCTGTTCTGTACAGCCACTTACGTGTGATGTTTCTGTTAGAGCAGCACGAGGAAACTAAGACATTGAGAAAAGAAAAAGCTGATCCAGGCCCCTGCCTCCTGGATCAGCTGATGGTCACTCCACTCAGAATGATGGATGAGCATTCCCAGCAGTGACACGGGAGCAGCTTGGACACTTGCTGTGACTGTGGATACTGGCCCGTCTCATGGCTTTGGCTGCATTTCCTGCTGACTCACCTCCACAGCTTCCTGCCATTTTTTGGAACTAGTAACTAACCTCTCCACCCCTCCTGTGACCCACCAGCACCCTCCCTTTTTGGTTTAGGTAAACTGAAGTTGGCTTATATTGCATGTAGCCAAGACGCTAACATACACCATGAAAAGAGAACACATGCAAAATATCACGCATTTGAAAGTGTAATTTGGAGCTAAAGATGAATCTTTGTCTTAGACTTCTAAAGGTAACAGTAAATTGTAAGGTCATAACAATGGAGACTCTGATTCAACTCAGGCCTTCAGTTAGGACAGAAGAGATGATGTGAAATTACTTAGCTACTCTGGACAAGAGTTAGAATTGTGGGTTGAATTGTGTGTCATCATTTCCCTCCCCCCCCAAAAAAAAGATATGTTCACATTCTAGTTCCCCCATACCTTTGAAGATGACCTTGTTTATAAATAGGGTCTTTGCTAATGTAATCACATACTGGATTAGGATATACCCTAATACAATGACTACTATCCTTATAAGAAGAGAGGAATTTGCACACAGAGATAGAGAGACCCCCAGGAGAAAACCATGTGAAATAAAGACAGAGATTGGAGTGACATGTCTATCAAAAGCTCAAGGATTCCTCGCAGCCATCAGAAGCTAGAAGGAGTCAAGAGAGGACCCTCCCCTACAGTCTCCAGCAGGGACGTGACCCCGCTGACACCCTGATTTCAGGTGTCTAGCCTTTACAACTGCAAGAAAGCACAGTTTTGTCATTTTTAGCCACTCATTCTGTGATAATGGCTGCCCAAGGAAGCAAATACAGATTTCACCATATCCTTGTCCATTGGAACGAAAAGTAATGGGTTCCACTTTCTCCACTAGACATCCAGGCTTTGTCCCAAATGACCCGATCCATGGCTCCATCTTCCATTGTTCTCCTAGACTGGACTTACAGTCCAGCCAACCTGGTCTCCTGACTGCCCTTTAGCCATGTTTTAAGCATTTTTTGGAACCAAATAGTCACCTGCACGACAGAGGCCAGCTTTTCCTAACACACCAGGATAAATGAAAAGCTGCGTCACCAGTCTCCTCCATGTATAAGCCTTTTTTACAGCCACAGGCCTGCTTCTCCAGCCCTGAATCAGTGCCTGTGAAAGAAGGAGCGTCTATCCCTCACCTCGCAGGACTCACTCGGAACAGGAGAGGTGGAAGGCCTCCTGCCTCTTTACCACATTTATCCCCAGACTGTCGATAGAAACAACTCACTTTCTGATGTGTTCGCAGTTGGAAAGGAAATGAACATTTAGTCAAGGAAAAATTCAAACTCTGGGTGAATTTGATTCTTCCAGAGTCACAAAGGACAGTGATGTAGGACTAGACTTTCACAGAGGGTGGGGTTGATCAAAGGTGGGACCTAACCTCCCCACTCTCCCAGGCAACTGTTCTAACCAGCCTCATGGGAACGGACGTGTCTTTACTTCTAGAAACCTCTGTTCTATCAGCCAGGAGAGATCTGCTCCATCTACGCGGTTCTCCCACGTTGAGTGGGGAGCTCGGCAGGACTATCAGACAAGTTTGGACAGCTAAGTTCTGCAGCTGCCAATGGGTCTAGGGCCTCTTGTTGAGTGGAATGGAGCTCCCGGGTTACTAGGCTGAGGGTGGGTGTCGCTCATTCGCATGGGAATGTCTTGTGCTAGTCCCTTCTATGTGAGATGCAGACAGGACTGTCCCAATAAGGTTTGAATTTGTTGCACCTCCCAAAGGAGTCCTTGATGGAAGACTCTGAGTGAGGACGAGACTCCGCCTTCACAACAAAGGCGCTCCCTCTCCCCCTTCAAGGCCCGACCCCACCCACTGCTGTTGATTGTGACGCACGGAGACCCAGTGTGGTAGAGAGAAGAGCCCACCACAGTGTGGTCTTGGCTGAAGTCTTTAGGCAAGCAGATCATTAAGGCGTTCTTCTGTGCCACTGCTGGGTGGGTGTGAAGTGCAAGCCTTTAAGTTAGTAATTGAGCACAAACGGCGGGCTCCCCTCAGATTTTGAAGTTCCTAGGTTCGATTATAATGCCGGGCAGGATGGAAACCCTCACGCCTTACCAAAACAGGTGTTACCAGAACTTTCCTTTACAAAAATCACAGCTTGATTGGCACAGCCTACAATTCACATATCCTACAATTCAATGGTTTAACCATATTAAAGAGGGTTGTACATCTTTAAGTTTTTGAGGAAATGCCAAACTCTTTCCTAAAGTGGCTGCACCATTTTGAATTCTTGGCAAGGTCTATGAGAGTCCTGCTTTTTCCACAACCAAACTAACATTATTCGCTGCCTGTGGGACAAAAGCGGTTTACTTCTTAGGCAAATGGAACAGGTCCCACTGCCTTCCATAGTCTAGAGCCTGTGGGAGCATGCTGATGGCTTACTCTGGGAGCCGAGGGATCAGCTGCTGGCCGGTCTCTCCACCTGACATAAAGCAGACACTTTGCCTCCTGCTTCCTGGCAAAAGCTGCAGAGGCAGAAGTCTACAAACTTATCAGTTGTTTCATGTTCCCAATCTCGCCCTCCTCTCCTGTCTTGGCTGAGGTATTAAGGTTTCTTTGTATGCCTCAAGTAATTGTCAACTGTCCCTTTGTGCTGGCAAACCCATCATGAGTGGAGTTGCAGGCTACATGACAGGGAGTGTATTTAAACTCACCTTGAATGATGTGCCAGACCCTGGAGCATCTAAACGGCAGGGTGCCCTGCTTCTCAACTGCATCTATCTTTTTCTCTGTCGATTTGTAAGAGAGCTAGACTTATTAATCTTACATCTGCCTTTTAAAGTTATAGCAAGGTCACCAGTTTGTAACCACCAACCACTCCATAAGAGAAAGGCCAGGCTTTTCACTCCTGTAATGAATGACAGTCTTGGACACTCACAGAGGCAGTTCGGCACAGTCCTACAGGTTACCCTGCCTTGGCATCGACTTGATGGTAGTGAAATTCATTTGTCATCTAGCTGTCTCAAAACAGTTTGTTGAAAAGACTACTTTTCTTCCCATGGAATTACCTTAGCATTCTTGGCAACAATGAATTGATCTTAAATGTGAATGTTCATTTCTGGGCTCATTTCTCTAATGGCGAATCTTTTCTATTGATTCCTAGATACATTCATGCATATCTAGTCTTTTTTGGTTTTGTTTTCTTTTTTGGGGGGGGCATCACTGCCCTCTGGTGGGAGTAGGAGGCCCAGCCTTGCTCCTGGAGAGCTGCTGCTGGATTTGAACCGCCAATCTAGTAGGCTGCAGTCCCGCACTCAACCACTATGCCACCAGGGCTCAGCTCCCTATATCTAGTCTTATGTCAGTAGTGGCAGTTATCCTTTAATTATAACTGCCTTCTTTGTTACTCCAGGCAGGGCTTCTGCTTGGTTGTTTCCTCTCTCTTACTGGGGGCTCATACAACTCTTATCACAATCTATACATATATCAATTATATGCAAAGCACATTTGTACATTTGTTGCCATCTTCCTTCTCAAAACATTTTCTATCTACTTAAGCCCTTGGTATTAGCTCCTTCTTTTCCCCACTCTCTCCCTGCTCCCCTTCTCTCATGGGTCCTTAATCATTTATCAGTTATTATTATTTTGTCATATTGTACACTGTCCGATGTCTCCCTTCTACCACTTCGCTGGTGTCTGTACTCCAGGGAGAAGGTTATATGTAGATGCTTGTAACCGGTTCCCTCTTTCTACTCCACCTTCCTTCCATCGTCCTGGTATCACCACTCTCATCACTGATCCTGAAGGGATCTGTCCTGAATTCCCAGGTTGTTTTCTTGATATGAACTCGGTCTCAGGCAGAAAATGTGGACAAGAAGAGGAGGTAGCCAATGTTGGTTACATCTATCTTGTCTGTCTTTTCTTGTGTGGCTCTTACTTCTCTCTCACAGCATGGAGGCATTGTTAACAATGTCTTGATTCATTTCTCTGCTCTTAGTGCATTGTGGTACACTGCCATTTACTGTTGCCTAATTAAGAGGATCTATCAATTATATCAGGAGTTCCTGATCAGAGGGTGTTTTGCTTTAATGAGCTCACCTACTAATCGCAGGCCTGGAGGTCCGTATCCATCCAGAAGTGCTTAGGGAAAAAGGCCTGGTGATCTACTTCCAAAAATATTCATTGAAAACCCCATGAAGCATAGTTCAACTCAGACACATGGGGTCACTGTGTGATGGAATTAACTACATAACAATTAAAGATACATATTATGGCTGAGTCCCGGTGGCGTAGTGGTTGAGTGTGGGACTGCAGCCCATGAGCTTGGCAGTTCAAATCCAGCGGCAGCTTTCCAGGAGCAAGGCTGGGTAGCTCCCACCACCACCAAAGGGCAGTGATGCCCCCCCCAAAATAAATATTACACAGATTCAAATAAGCTAAATTTTCTAACCTCTTCTGTCAATAGTTCTCTAAATAAAAAATAATTGGCACACATATAATGTGTCTTTTAAGATAAAGGGGTCATTTAACAATGAGTAAAAAAAGACTTATTTAAACATACTATGGAAAGGGCATTTGGAAGACAAATGTTTGGAAATAGCTCCATAGTTACAAAATCTTGTTGCTAAGAGTCTTTACCTATGAAAACTTCATAACTGCTCACTTTGAAAACTTGGAAATCAAAATGTCTAACTCATTTAAAAATCTTATAAATGAAATGATTCAGTAGGTCTTGACTCATTAGTTAAGAAAAATAAACCACTGACAGTAGGGAAAATAGAAATAATTTAAGTACATTACATCAAGAACAGAAGTTCCCTTGTAGAATTAGTGAATAAAGCTGAAAAATAATATAATTGCATAGTAAACACAGTCGATGATGAACTTCATTTGGGTGTAAATGTATCTCTTTAAGGAATCTTTTCAGGTACAAGTAGCCATGAAACAATTAACAAGACAAACAAAATGAGAGGCAGAAGTTTGAAAAGATCAATAACTCAAGATGCTAAAGACTGATGAGACAAATCTAATCACGGTGCTGGTAGTAAACATTCTATTGTTTGTAAAATAATGCTATAAATAATATTTCATGAACTGCAATAGGACAGAAATGAATACACCAGACCACTCACATAGTCCTTGTCTTAGGCAGGGCTCTCTAAAGAAGAAAAAACAGTGAGTCACATATGTCAAGAGAGATTTATTTCAAGAGAATGGCTAACACAGCTGTGAAGACTGGGAAGTCTCAAATTGTGGGTCAGGTGTCGGGCTGGAGGCTTCTTTTGACCCAAATAATTACCGTCGTAGAAGCTGATGACTCCCAAATCCACAAGTCAGGTGGTAGGTGGCTGCTTCAACCTCAGGACTCAGAAGTCAGAGGATGACTTGATACATGTATGGAGAGTTCATCAGTTTTGAGTCTAGGCCATACCCCAAGGAAATTCCTCTTTTAATTGATTAGCTGCTCACATTAGATATCAAAATGGAGGATGGTGACATAAAATCTGCCAAGCACTGGGAATTCTTGCCCAGCCAAGTTTTACATATAACTTAAAACCATCACTCTAATAGCTTTTGCTATTTTGGTGGTTGATTACAATTAACTAGTAACTTGCTTCCAGATGCTCCTTTGATTGATTAATCAAAGGAAATTTATCATTGCTCTCATGTGGCTTATATTGTGAGGAGCTAAGCGTTAGCACACTTGGCAGGAAGAAGATAGTGTATGTACATTAAAGGTCAGGGGATGCTAATATTCATATCTACAAACTGTTTATATGAGGTCTATTTTACTGCATCTATTTCACCCTGTGTTAGTCTGGGTAGAAACAGATTCATGGAGGCACTCATATGTGTATAAGAGAGTTTTATATAAAGGGTCATTGTACATTTAGAAAACAGATTCCAATCCAGTCCAAGATCTAAGTCTGATATTAGCCCATATGTTCGATACCAATCTATAAAGCCTTCTTTAAACTCACAAAATACATGTAATGAAGCCAAATGCAGGTTGATCACAAGCCAGTGGGTAGAAAGTCTTTGGATCCAGTGGCGTTATAAGCTTCTCAGCACTGCTGGGGGCCCTCTGTGACTTCTCCGGCTGTAAGCTGCAGTGTCTCCCAGGGAAATCAGCTTGTCAGGAGAGAGTCTCTAAGGGATTGAACCAAGTGAGATAGTATCTCCTGCCTCCAAGAAGGAATATTGGATTTCTCAGAATTCTCAGGAGTAGGCCATGCCCACCCAGAAGTCTCATTGGCTACCTCCAGTTTGACAGGTTAGACTCCACCCTACAAGCTTAATCCTCAAATTGACAAATGACTATATATCTACCACACACCCCCTCCCAAATATTAATTAAAAAAATTTTTTAACAGAAAAGTTCAGGGGGCTGAGCCCCGGTGGCGTAGTGGTTGTGCGCGGGACTGTGGCCCACGGGGACGAAGGTTCAATTCCAGCAGTGGGGCTGGGCCTCCTACTCCCACCACCGGAGAGCAGTGATGCCCCCCGCCCCCCCAAAAAAAAAAAGAGAGAAAAGGTCAGAGGAATGAGGAATGGAGTGGTCAGGGCAAGGTAAGTCATAAGGTGGACTACAGAGGAGGAAAAATTCTGACCCAGATAAAAAGAGTTAAGATATGATGGCATCAGTTTCTAGGTGCAATTTCTCTTTGTAGTCTGCCATCCTCCTTAAACAGTGTTATACTAATGTAAGTCTTTTGTTGCTGTTATGATAATATTAATGGTACTTTTGCTACATATAAGAATGACAAAAGGGCTGAGCCCCAGTGGCGTAGTGGTTGTGCGCAGGACTGTGGCCCACTGGGAGGAGGTTCAATTCCAGCTCCATAGGAGCAAAGGATGAACCTCCTACTCCCACCACCTGAGAGCAGTAATGCCTTAAAAAAAACTAAAAAAAAAAAAAAAAAAAGAATGACAAAAGTGGGCTGAATCCCGGTGGCAGAATGGTTGAGTGTGGGACTGCGGCCCACGGGCTTGGCAGTTCAAATCCAGCAGCAGTTCTCCAGGAGCAAGGCTGGGCCTCCCACTCCCACCAGAGGGCAGTGATACCCCTCTGCCCCCCAAAAAAGAATGACAAAAGTACTTATTTTAGTATAAAGTTCTAGATCCCATTCCATGTGGCCCAGTTTTGAGGGTGGCATTTTCATTCAGAGGAAAAACCCCGGCACTCCCCAATGAAATAATTTCTAGGTACATTATTCAAATTACAGCTCATATGAACACTTGTGAACGTCACGTCTCGGCCTTCAGTCAAGAGCTCCTTAAAACCTTCTTTCTTTCCCTTTCTTTCTACTCACTGGTATCACGTCAGGTGGCATTCAGCGGCTGAGACCTGGAGCCACACGTTTACCCAAACAAAGGCTTTATTTTTCCACGTGTAAGCAGAACTCTGGAGGTAGCCGTGAAGGGCTGGTCTAATTGCTTGAGGAAGCATCAGGGGCCCAGGCTTCTTTCAGCTTCCTGTTAAAGGGCGGGAGCTCTTTAGCAAAATGGCTGCTCCACCTTCAGGTTTTGCAGTTGGGCTCTGAGCAAGGAGAAGAGGCGTGACAGGCAAATGGCAAAAGCTGGGCGTGGGTCTGCACCTGCTCTGACGGCGCTCGCTGTGGCCAACGACGTGGCGTCGGAATCTTTGAAATTCCGCGAAGCAGGACAGTGATGGGATGGGAACAGTCACCACTCAAAGACCTGGAACGCGAGGCTCAGAGAGGTACACGAGAGTCTTTGCAGGAGCCTGATGCGGCACGCTGGAGCATTGCCCCGGCACTGCAAAGTGACAGATGTTCACAGCCACACATGCTCAACAGGCGCCGTTGTTTCTGACTCCGCCTGTCAGAGATGTGCACAGGCGATCCTGGTTTTCGAAGAGGAGATTAGGTTTCTAGTGAAGTTTTGGTTTTTGGTCCTTAATTTGTCCGGTTTGGGTTATTGTTCCAGTTCACCCCCCGCCCCCTTTTTTTTTTTAAACATGTGTTTGTTTGGGTTTCACTTTGTTGGCCGTGGCTGAACTTGGAAGAAATGGTTTGCAATCCTGCAACTGAGTCTGTCTTTTCCCACCGTTTCTTCTTGTTTTGTTCTTTCGTTCTTTTTTTTTTTTGGGGGGGGGGGTGGCATCACTGCCTCTGGTGGTCGTGGGAGCTACTCAGTGCTGCTCCTGAGAGCCACTGCTGGATTTGAACCGCCAAGGCCACGGGCTGCGGTCCCACACTCAACCACTTAAGCCACCGAGGCTCAGCCCCGTTTCTTCTTTCTTAACCAGGAAAACAATTGCCTGGTTTGGGTTTTTTTTTTTTTTTTTGAAACTCACCCAATAGAATTTTGTTCCATTTCATTGGCAGCATTAGGCTCCCTGGTCACCTGTAGGAAGTGTGGCTGTATGCAGAAGGACACCTTCAAGATATTACTACCCAGAAAACCCTATGGGGCAGTTCTTCTTTTCTGTCATATGGGCTCACTGGGAGTTGGAATGGACTTGATTGCACATAACAATAGCTATATACCCAGAAGGACATTTTGATATTCATCTTGTAAGTGGGTATCATTAGAGGAGAAAGGCCAGAATGATGACAAGGCAATTGGGCAGTGGGTGCTGTATCTTTTTGCAACAGAATGTCACCTGACACCCCCTCTGACACACGCACACATATGGAACCCTCTCTACTTCCTCTTTCTCTCCTTCCACTGCTATTCTCCTTTTTCCCTCATGAGTCAAACTGGACCTTTTCTATTCCCAGCTTGTCTGGTTCTCCTCTTCCCACCTGGGAAACATCTATTTGTTTCCAGGCTCTGTGCCTAGCTCTTGATAGGTATTCTCTCATGTAACTTTCATGAGAGCCTGTGCAGCAGGTACTATATATTATCATCTGCACTTATAGTTGTGGGAAAGGAAGCTTAGAGTGGTGACACCAGGGTCACAGAGTGAGTAAAAAGTAGTGCTATTTGGGGTGGGAGAAAAATAGGGAACAGAATTGGAGATCATAAAAGAGACCAGGATTACTGGTCAGAGAAAGATTGACCATTAATCACCTTTGGGTCTGGAAGTGAACTCTTCTCCCTGTTAGACTAATTAAACATTTAATCTCAAAGAGCAGCATTTACCCAAGGACATAGGGTTAGGAAATAAGGGGGAAGAAAACAGGGACCCCAGGGAGGAAATAGGATAAGCGATGGTTTTAAGGAGATTGGAATGGATGGGTTGAAACAAAAATGTATATACACACACACATATATATATAGATAGATAGATTGAGGGTAAAACTGATGAGCTGCTCTGTAAATCTTCACCAAAATATAATTTTAAAGTTTTTTTAAGTAGTCATGCCACCTGAAGCCAGATGCCTTAGGTTGTGCAATAGAAACAAACTTTGAGGTGGAGATTTGCATTCAGCAAGTTCATTCTGATGTGCCTTTGGGCTTCGTGCCTATCAGGAAATAAGAAAGTAGAATTGGTCAAAGGAAGAAGCAAGATAGAGTTATAACTATGTAACTATGACTTTAGTCATTCCCACAGGGAGTCTTGGAGCTCAGAAAACCCTTTAGATTATTCCCACTTTTAAGCAAGGGGGACAGGCATTTATACCCATGTATCACCCTACTATTGGAAATATGTTTTCGTGAGTGAAGTGACTCTCTTTGCCCGACAGCAATTCTTGGGAGAGTCTCAGAGAGCCGTCAGCTACTAACATTCTTAACAAAGAGGGTAAGGCGGTGAGTGAGTGCTTCCCGTCTGAAGCTCATTCTCGTCCAGCACTTGCCCTGCTCAGATTCACTTTCCTTACACAAGTTCTAGGAAGAGTTCCTACAATATTGGAGTTGGTGTCTTTTCCAGGAGAATCTCAGAAGGATAAATTTAGCAGGATGAACTATAATTCTAAACCCCAAACCACAGTTGACAATCCTTAGCTCCCTTCTCTGTCCATTCTGGACTCAACGGATACTAAATTAGTATTTCGACCGGTCTCCGTGGCTTTCATGACAGGATGACCCAAACCCACCTCCCACAGAGGATTCGAGGCCCTGGTCATTATGAGTCTCTCAGACTGTCTAAAATTGGACAAGGGAGAACCAACAGATGTCCCAGTGGGTCATCAGGTGTATTCTTCTCTGACCCCATTGTGCAGCAGTAGTTCTCCTCTCCTCTTCTAATGATAGGGCCAATTCGCCTTGCCTGGATGTGACACCCATGAGTAGACCAAAGTGAGTAGAAAGCAACCGTAGCTTAGAGTTTAATGGGATTATTGCTGGGTTTCCTGGTGAAAGTGCTCCAGGAAGACCTTTGGAACCAGGTCTCTAAACCTACAGAACTCCGAACCAGAGTGGGGGTGGGAAGCATAAATTTCCCAAGTGGATCGCCAGGAATGATGTTAAGCAAGATCTCTGTCACTTCTATGCATTAGCTCTTCTATTCATATGTTCTACTTACGGGGGGTGGGGAGGTGGGGTGGGGCGCAGTACTACAAAATGGTCATCGATGAGGGTATGCTTTGTCTTAGATAATAGTGTCTTCTCAGGATATCATCTCTAAGCAGGGTCTTGGTTATGCTTTCAAAAGATCATTCTATCACCCTATTGGGTTAGCAGTTTCTGTCTAGTGTCATTTGTTAGAGGATACTGTAACAATTAAGTATATTACTTAAATTACTATAGGACCAATAGTTCATATGGTCATGTGCCCAGGGCTACATCTCATTAATCATAAGACGATTTCTTCAGTTCAGCATGATGCTACATGGGATCCCATGTCGGTGTCTCAAACATTCTGCAAACCTACAGATAGTGGGGCCGGTGAGCCCCTTTCCCCATCCCCACTAAAACAACTCTCAACAAAAAATCTTGTAGGCTGGAGGCAAGTCCATACCCCAAATGTGTGTCTTCTCCAGTCAAAGTGAATAACCATTCCATCCAAGGGGACAAGGTCAACTTGCCATGACTGATGAGTGGTCTCTTTGAGGGAGGGCACTGTATCAGAGACTCGGTTTCGCTCTCTCTTTTGGAACTGGGGTGGCATAGTGGTTATGCCTTGGGCAGTTCTCACAAGGTAGCAGTTCAAAACCACCATGGAAAAAGATAAGGTTTTCAACTCCTGTGAAGAGTTACAGTGGGGACACTCACAGGGGCAGTTCTCCTGTCCCCTATGGGATCGCTGTGAGGCAGGACTGACTTGATGTCAGCGAGTTTGTTTATTTATTGTGGTTTGGCAGTGTGGGCATTTGGCAGCAGCGGTATCTTGCTCACCCATGGTAAGTGAGAATCCAGGTGGTTGGGGCCGTTCATAGATCCCACACTTGCTACCTGGCTGTTCCTGTGCATGTACTCTCATCACTGCCATTCCCTAGGTGAGGCAATTGTTTTTAAGTTTAGCGTCTAGGCTGGGAGAGGGAGAGCAGTTTTGGAAGGTTCTACTCAGTCTTCCCCATTACGATAATACTCCACTGGCCAAAGGACGAGTGTAGGGGTTCTGCCACTTACCAAATATGTCTATTTTTTCTCTTTTTTTCATATTGTCAGGATTTTATTTGCCAAAACATTTCTGCATAGTTATCTTTCCATTTGGACACACACACACACACACACACACACACACTTGCATTGAGTTAGTTCCAATGTACAGTGACCATATAGGGCAGGGTGGACCTATCCCTGTGGGTTTCCAGGGCTATACATTTTTAAAAAATCAATTTATGGAGGGCTCATACAATTCTTACCATAATATCCATCCATCCATCCATTGTATGTCAAGCACATTGGTGCATTTGTTGGCCTCATCATTCCCAAAACAAGTGCTTTCTATGTAAGCCCTTAGGATCTGCTTCTTATTTTTACCCCTCTCCTAGCTTCCCCTTTGTGTTTGGACATACAGTTTTGTTAGTTTAATTCCGATACAAAGACTGCCATTTTTATTTTATCTTGTTACTTTAAATCGGAGCCCTGGTCGTGTAAGTGTTGTGCCCGGGACTGCTAACTGCAAGGTCAACCATGGGAAACCACCAGGCACTTCTCAGGAGAAACACAAGGCGCTCTCCTCCCATGAAGAGTTCCTCTTGGGCAGTTCTGCCTTGTCCAACAGGGTAGCGCGGAGTCGGCATGGGCTCCATGGCAGTGAGTTTGGTTTATCGATTTGGTTACTTTAAATTAAAAAGAAAAATTTTTTTTATATGAGGATATATATACAGCAAACACACACCCATTAAAATTTTTTTACAAGCATGATTCAGCGCCATATGTTGCATTCTTCAAGTTGGCCAACTGTTCTCACGCTCCTTTTCTGAGTAGTTCCTCTGCCATTAACAGAAGCTCGTTGTCCCCTAAGATTCCTGCTGGATCCTTTGAGCCGCTGTTGCTAAGTTGGTCCCCTCTATATAGTTCATTAAAGAGCAGAAAGCTCAAAGTAAACATTTTTTATTGAAAAAAGACTTCAAGGGATAGTTTTGACGTAAAGTTTAAAGGCTACCCCTGGGCAATAGTTTCCGGTGTTCACCCAGTTTTCCATGACTTGAGAAAGCGTGGGGTCCATGAGAATTTTGAGATGCTGTTCCATAGCTTTTCACTTTTGATCAAAATTCTTCTGTAGCATCCTTGCTGACCATGTTCTGTAATGATGGCCAGACACCAGCCGGTGCTCTGGTCTCGTGTCAAAGGTGGCAGTCGTTTGCGGAGGCAAGTAATCATCACACATTTCATTTTCTCCTCCTATTCCCACTTCTTCCTCTGTTGCTCCAGGACAATGGAGACCAACTGTGGTGTTTTGAAATGGCTGTTTTCACGCTTTACAGACCACAGAGGCTATGTAATAAAGTAAGGGGAAGACCAGAAACACAAGCACATCATTAGGTTAACTAACTGGAATGTTCCATGAAACCAAGACATTTGCGCTAGTCCGGGTTGACTACAGAAACAAATTCATAGACACTCGTATGTGTCTAAGAAAAACTTTATATTGTATATGGTATAATATATTGTATATTAAGTCATTGTATATTAAGAAAACATCCCAGCCCCGCCCAGATCAAGTGCATAAATCCAATGTTAGCCCATATGTCTGATATCCAGTCTATAAGTTCCTCTTCAGATGCATGTGACACATGCAGTGACACGGAATCCAGAAAGAGTACAGGCCAGTGGGTGGAAAGTCTTGGGAATCCAGTGGTGGTACAAGCATCTCAGCATAGGCAGGGGTCTCTGCATGGTTCCACCAGCTTACGAAACTAATGCAGCTCCACGGATCTTGTTGACGGCAATATCTCCTGGGGAGTGAGCAAAGAGACAGAATGTATTTCGTCTCCAACGAGAAATACAGGAGTTCCCCAAATCCTCAAATGGCTATATCCACAGAGAGACCTCATGGGCTATGACCTGATCGACATGCTAGACTCCACCCCTTTGCAAGTTGACAGATTATATAACTGCCACAGACTATCCTTGTCAATTTAATATCCTTACACAACTCTTTAGCCATATATAATTTAAGCAAAGCAATAATAAAATCATGTCTATACCAAATAGGATAAAACTAAACTGTATACAATGCAATATGTGCCAGCCTCATTTAAAAGTAATATTCTATTATTATTATTATTATTTTTTTTTTTTTTTTAGTTTTTTGGGCATCACTGCTCTCTGGTGGTGGGAGTAGGAGGCCCAGCCCCACTGCTGGAATTGAACCTCCGTCCCAGTGGGCCGCAGTCCCGCGCACAACCACTACGCCACCGGGGCTCAGCCCAAAAGTAATATTCTATAAGTGAACAAAACAAAAATATTCTATGCCAAACAAATGCAGTTAAGTGAACACCTACATCATGATCCTATGAATATATTCCCCCACCTATGAAAGTTTGTAAGCCAGTCACTTCATGCCTTCATCACACAATTTGTGGTATTCAGTTTCTATACGGCTCACTTATATCTGTGGTCTGAGGAGACCATCGTGTTCTTTGATGTGAAGAACCTTAATTTCAGTTGGAACCTTGTGAGTCTGACTCATAAGCAAAGTTAAATCAAGACAGGCCATTAATAAAGTCAGCAGCAATATGTACCAGTTCACAGTCTCAAATATCTTCTCTTCAACTGGTTGGATTTTGGTCAAGTCAATGTGGGCTGCTTCACTTTGCCTTACCAGGGTGCCCATTAGCTGTCTTGCCTTTAGACCACGGGCACCATTGACAAATTCTCAGCAACCCTATACTCCTTGCACTAGGTCATAAACTTTAGACTTTCTTTTTCTTCGCTAGTCCCTGTGAACCAGGTCCCTGGGTGTCAGTGGCCAGAACCAACCCATGCTTTTATTGCTGTGTTCTCTCCCTTCTACTCAACAAGTGGATCCAGGTGGTCACCTAGCATTTCAGCCTTCCCACAGGCTCCCTTTAACAGTTCAGTCCTAGACCAGAGAGTTCCTTCCATGGCTCCAAATTTTTCCACCATCTGACACAAACCACTAGTTAAAAAATTTAAAAATCCAAAGGGTTGGGCTGAGCCCCGGTGGCGTAGTGGTTGTGCGCGGGACTGCGGCCCACTGGGATGGAGGTTCAATTCCGGCTCCCAGGAGCAAAGGCTGGGCCTCCTACTCCCACCACCTGAGGGCAGTGATGCCTGAAAAAAAAAAAAAAAGGAGGAAAAAAAAATCCAAAGGGTTTCTTTTTTCTTTAATCTGTGAACAAGGGCTGAGCCCCGGTGGCATAGTGGTTGTGCACGGGACTGCGGCCCACTGGGACGGAGGTTCAATTCCAGCAGTGGGGCTGGGCCTCCTACTCCCACCGCCGGAGAGCAGTGATGCCAAAAAAAAAAAAAAAATCTGTGGACAGTCCCCTAGGCAAATCTCGTCACTTTGAAATGTTCTGAGCACTCACGGCACTGGATGGGGCTTAAATTTTCAAAACTTTCATTGCAGGCATGTCCTACACCCATTTAAAGATCCAATTTTAGTGGCTGAAGGCAAGTAGACTAACAAACTCCTTATTTTTACTTACCAATAATAATTTCTATCACTAATTATATCAATAACAATAGGCAGAAACCATATAAAACCACATAAATCTAGTACAGCCAGATTCCAAAACCCAATTCTTAAAACAGTCAAGTTCAATCCTTATGTATTTTAAAACCTTATCTACACTATTCTATGGTCTTAGGCCTCTGTTTTCATCAAGCCAGGGTGGAGCCTTCTGTCAGCCATTTTGACTATGCAGCATGTCTCTGAGAAATTCAAGGGGCAATTTCATCCCCCGACTTCAGAATATACATTAATAACACTCATTTTCCCCATTTCAGGAATGACCAAAGGGGGGAAAAAAAACAAAAAAAAGAACTTCCCATGTCCTTTCTAGAAAACAACCCAGTAAACTGCAAGCACATAGCTGACCTATGGCTAGCCAAAGAACAACTACCAAGAGGTGGAGATCAAACATCTTTATGATCTGTTTCTCTGGTATCTCACTCCTGGTACAATAGGGGCAGTCTGTTGCAGTTACATAATCTTTTGTCAACTTGCAAAGAGGTGACATCTTGTCTGTCGATCAGGTCATAACCAATGAGGCCTCTGTGTGGTCATGGCCTTCTGAGGATTTGGGGAACTCCTGTTTTCCTCCCTGGAGACAGGACACTCTCTCTATACAAGGCATTCCTCTTGACAAGCCACATGGAGCTTCGCTGATGAAGCCAGAGTTCTGGAGCTGGAAGAACTACATGGAGACCCATGCCAGTACTGAGATGCTGACATCACCACTGGATCCACAAAACTCTCCACCCACTGGCCTGTGATCTTCCTGCATTTGGCATCATTGCATGTGTTGTCTGAGTCTGAAGAGGAATTTATAGACTGGTATCGGACATATGGGCTAACATTGGACTTATGGACTTGATCTGGATGGGGCTGGGATGTTTTCTTAATATACCATGACTCTTTTATATAAAGCTCTTTCTTATACACATAAGAATGTCTATGAATTTGTATCGCTAGTCAACCTGGAATAACAGAAACCTAAACCTCCAAACCAAGGAAATCAATCTCATGAAATGCTTGGCTGTATGTAAGAGGTCACAGAAACTACTCCTTCTTTTGGGTGGTGGTGGTGGTCAATGTTGCACGTGTCTATCATGTGAACAATTTAACTTTTTACAGGTGTACAACTTATTGGGTGTCTTACAATAACATGGTAGGCAATTGTACCATCAATCAATGAACTTTTTCCATCACAGTCATCCCAAACTCAGTGCTCCACAAACTATGGTTTCTTCTTTCCTTCTTTTTCCATACCTGGCAAACACTAATAAACTTTGGTCGGGCTGAGCCCCGGTGGCATAAGTGGTTGAGTGCGGGACTGCAGCCTGCAGGTTTGGCAGTTCAAATTCAGCGGCGGCTCTCAGGAGCAGCACTGGGTGGCGCCCATGACCACCAGAGACAGTGATGCCCCCCCAAACAAACAAACAAACAAACTTTGGTCTCTAGCTGTTTGCTCTATGTCTACGAAGTCATACAGTACTTGTCCTTTCGTGACTGACATTTCACTAAGCATAATGTCTTCCAGCTCCATCCAGGATATCGCACATACCATGACTTCACTTCTCCTATTGATTGAACAGAATTCCATTGCATGTAGCCCAATGCAGTTGAGGTGATTACAATTCATAATAGGACAGAGTAGAACTGCCTCACAGGACTCCCAAGACTGCAAAACTTTCCTGAAGCCGATGGCCACATCTCTCTCCTGTTGAGGGCTGGTGAGTTTAAGGCAGCTCCCTTTGGTTGAGAGTAATGTCTGGAAGACCCTCAACAAGATGGACTGACACCGTGCTTGCAACAGTGGGCTCAAACCTAAGAACTGTGGGGAGCGCGGCAAAGAAGCAGTGGTGTCTTGTTCTGTCGCACACAGGGTTGCTATGAATCAGAACCGACTTGATGGCATCGACAATGACATCGCCTGGATTAGCTGAGATCTTGAGGTCATTAGCCCTCCCGGTAGCTGGGAGAATGAGGGTCTTAGTCTTGAGGGGGCATCAGAACTGACTCAAAGCTTCATTCTCTTTTGGATGCTGGCACGGTTGGTTGTACCTGTAGAGGGAAGGAGGCTGGGGGATGGGAATGGGGTTGAGTAGGAGAGAGGGAATGCTGGTAAAGCAAGGCTCTTGGAGAAAAGAAATTGGCAGAGACGATTGCCTGGCTAAAAACGACAACGCCAGAGTACGAATAAGAGAGATGCAATGAAACCATGCCGTAGTAGTGCCTCTGAACATTCCCTGTGGTGCAGCCAGAATGGTGTAAGTTGGGGTAATTTTTTCTGCTCGTTCACACCTTTCCTCTAGACCAGAGTTAGGCACACCAGTATGCCATGTGCGCCGTGCAGACAGCAGACATGGCTGTTTTTGAACCACCAAGCCAGTCAGCTGCAGTCCTGCACTCAGCCACTACGCTACAGGGGCTCAGCCTCAACATGGCTGTTTTTTGGCTGCACAGGGTTATAAAAAAATATGAATTGGCTGCCACTGTGTGAAGATGGGAAGTGTTTACATAAAAATTCAGATTTGCAGCTTCCTTTGAATAACCCGGTGATCTAGGAGCCCGGGTCTTCCATGGTGATAACTGAGTGACAGGCATTCCTTTGAATGGGATACGTCTCCAGGCCTTCTTTGGTATATTTAAAAATCCCTGCCATAATGTGTACTAGACACATACAAGGAATGTGAGCATTTAGGAGTAGCTTGGTGACACTGAATCAGCTTAGATGGGAGAGGAAGTTAGGGTGATATCTAGACCAGAAAGAGAAAAAAATATGGGTTGAGGCCTTGGAGTGGGAGACTCAGAAAAGGTATGGTAAGCCCTTTCAGGAGACTGATGGCTTATTGGATTATTGCCAGGACTGTAGAGAGGCACAGACATTCAAGACTGTGGGGTCAGTTGCCATCTTGGAGTCAGGCACCATTGTTTCCAACTCTGTAGACCAAGAGATTTGGTTGTGATGCAACGCATATGCTGCCTTGTTTTCTAAGAGGGAGATGATATTTCCAGCAGGGCTTTGATCCATAATGTTTCCCATTTCCCAGTTATGGTTCTGGTTCACCCATATTTTAAAGATCTGACTCTGGCCTCGTGTCACTTTGTCAACTATGACTGAACTGGGTTGAATCAGTTTGAAGCCCTAGCTCAAAGTGCTTGAGGGCTACCTGAAAGATCAGTGGTCCACGGGAGAAAGATATGGCTGTCTGTTTTCATAAGGACTGCGATGTTGGGGTCTAGTTTGTCCTATGGGATTGTGAGGGGCTGAAATCAGTGGATGGTTTAGTGATAGGCAGCCTGGAGTTGGAGTAAAGGGAGATGAGCAGAGAGGCAAGGCGTAAAGTATGATGTAGGCACTCTTGCATTCTTATTTTTTTTCTATTTTTTTTGTTTTTTTTTGGGGGGGGAGGCATCACTGCCCTGGTGGTGGGAGTAGGAGGCCCAGCCTTTGCTCCGTGGAGCTGGAATTGAACCTCCATCCCAGTGGGCCGCAGTCCCGCGCACAACCACCACTCCACCGGGGCTCAGCCCCTCTCTTGCATTCTTAGCTCATGGTGTGACTGAGAGTGAGTGGGGAACCAGAGAAGCAGCCAGGGAACCTCAGAGATGGAATGCCACAAGGGCGTTAAGGGTCTAGTGTTGTAAGAGGACAGTAGAAGATACATCCTTATCATACATGGAGAAGTTGTTGGAGAATGCTTTGTTACATATTTGTTTGCCACAATTAAAAAAAATGATTGTGTTGGGCTGATCCCCTGTGGCATAAGTGGTTGAATGCGGGACTGTGGCCTGTGGCCTTGGTGGTTCGAATCCAGCGGCAGCTCTTCAGGAGCAGCACTGGGTAGCTCCCACGACCACCAGAGGGCAGTGATGCTCCCCCCAAAATGATTACGTGAATAACAATGAGTACAAGGAAGAAGAACATGTTCTAGAATTGATTGTGGGGATGATTGTACAATTCTTAATAGGTTTGAATGATTGAATTGTATGACATGTGGAGGAAGTGCCAATAAAATGCTTTTTTTTTTTAAGGAGACACATCCTTGACAAGAAAGTAATTAGAAACTTTTGGAGGAAGAGAAAAAAAAAGGAAGATGATGACTCCAGAAGTTAACAGTGAAGTAGAGGATGCTCTGGAGATGGGATGGGCATAACCTAGTGTTTCACAGTGCTTCACAGGTGCTAGGACAGGGGTTCTGAGCTGAGGAATTTTTTTTTTTTTTTTAGTTGGGGAAGGTATACAAGCATTCGTCTGATACTTTTCTTCAGCATTGTCACCATTTTGGAGAACATCTAAAAGAAGTTAGCCAGTGTCCATGTTGCATCCGCAAAGAAAAAATGGACCAAAGAATTGCCCGAGCTCAGACTTTTGTTCCAGTGAAATAAATATTAATTAATACATATTTTGGACAAGCACCAAATAGCAGAAATTGGAAACTGTTCTCATGGGTCTATCTACCATTACATGAGCTACTGGCTTTGTGGATTTTCTTGATAAAATTAGAATTCTAGTTACACTTAACCTTGTCATTCAGGAGCCTTCTGTGTTGCCAATGGCACGTTCTCAGGATGCCCAAACTCCTTAGCCTAAGTAAAATGTATTGAGGGAAACAAAAATAACTCATCTCAAAGCCCAGTGTCAGCTGGGGGGTGGGGGTGAGTCATGCATTGTTTGGGAGGTGATCCTCTCCCTAGAAAACCATCATGCCAATTTCACAACAACTCCTTTCCCATTCTGGTACTGGGGCATAGGGAATGCCTTTGTTGTAGCAGAACCGCCTGTCTCTCAGGTCTTGGAGTTCAACCTCTTGTGTTTGCATCCGGACGCCTCCATCTAGCCGCTGACCTTGGGCGGATTCCGTGAACTCACCCCATCCGTGAGACGATGTTCAAGATGGTCTGGTGGAAGATTGAAATGAGACGACTTAATAATATAGGTGAAGCCCATAAGGGCGTTTTGAGAATGAGAAAGCTTGAATTTTCCTATTAGCCACGATGCTAATATTACTTTGGGTGCCTAGCAGTTTAGCAGAAGTCTTAGACTGGCCACTGGAATTGTTACTCCGAGCACTTGGACTCCCAGCGGGGTCAGCATCAGGATTTGTGCTGCATTTAAACGAACAAGACAAAAGCCGGGACGGAATCTCTCTCGGCCTTACCGTCCCCTGGTTCACAGTCGTCCACAGCAGCTAACGAGGAAGAGGGAAACCTGAGGCTGTGTGTGCCTTATTTACTGTATTATTTTTTCCCGCTGAGCGCTTACGGCTGAGCAGGGCTCCGACGCGCCGATCCCGCAGAGGTCTCGGCGGCGGAGACGGGTGCGGGGCTCCGGAGAAACGCTAGCCTCAGGGCGCCCAAACTTCCAAGCCGGGGAGCGGTCCCAACCCTGAGCCCGGCGGGGGGGGAAGGGGCGCCTGCAGGGGCCGCGGGGAGGGGGCGGCGGAGGGGCCGGGGACCCGCTCGAACTCTGCCGGGCTGTGCCCCGCGGCCGGGACCGAGAGCCGGGCGGCGCTAAGGGACGCGCGCCTCCGGGCCCAGAAGAGTGAGGTGACGTCACCTCCAGGAGGACTCGCTTTTTCATTAATGAAACCCGCCGGCGCGGGCGCATGCGCGGCAGGCGCCCTCCGCTCTCGCTTCCCCCTCCCCTTTCCCAGCCGCGCTCTCAATCTCTCGCTCGCTCGTTCGCTCTCCCTCTCCCCGGGCCGTGGAAAGGATCCCACTTCCGGTGGGGTGTCATGGCGGCGTCTCGGAGTGTGATGGCTGTGGGGAGACGGCGCTAGTGGGGAGAGCGACCAAGAGGCCCCCTCCCCTCCCCGGGTCCCCCTCCCCCCGCCCCCTCCCCCCAGCCGCCTTGCCAACGCCCCCTTCCCCTCTCCCCCTCCCGGCTGGGCGCAGAGCCCCCGTCCCCACCCCCGTGGGAACGTTCGGAGCCTGCACTCCCCAGACCCTCTCCCCGTCTCTCCCTTCACCTCGGCCCCCGCTCCCCGCCCTCTTCCCGGCCCTGGGCGCCGGCCGACGCGTCCCTCCGCCGCCCCCCGGCCGCGGGGAGGACATGGCCGCGCACAGGCCGGTGGAATGGGTCCAGGCCGTGGTCAACCGCTTCGACGAGCAGGTAACGGGCCCGTGGCGGGCGGGAGGTGGGAGCGTCGTGGGGGTGGGGACGGTGTGGGTGAGGGGAGGGAGGAGCAGCCGCCTCCCCCGCGGCTGCCTCGGGCTC
>PVJH01029238.1:0-26301 GCA_004026705.1 Nesogale talazaci
TGGGACCCTCCCTCGCACTTGCAGAGTGAGAGGAGGTTTTCCTTAACGCATGTGTAAAAGGAGGTTGAGTGGAACAAGTATTTCAGGCATGAGCGCTCCCGAGGACAAAGCTTAATTGAGTATGCTGGTCAGCAAAACAAAAAAAGGGGGAATGCGATCCGTTTTATATGGGCTAACATCAAGGGAGACTATTTTCCCCGTGCTAAAGTCTAGATCACATCTCTCTTTATTTAAGGGACATTGCCTATAATGGACAATGTCTTCTAAAAATGGGTTTGCAGACAATGCAGAGACTTTCATCAAGTCTCCCTGCCTTATGGCATGCCCTCCCCAGTAGAGGCCGGAGGAAAATGCTAGCATGTCCTCTCATGAACATTCGTCTAGAAGAAATCAGACTAGTACTGTTCTTCCAGGTGGTTTCCACCTCATGAAAGAGTACAGGAGTGGGCAAGGAGTCTGTGCCTTGGGAAAAGGGAAATTTTAAAAAGGAATCTTCATTTTTGTAAGCACCTATCATGCCCCAAGAGCGACACCAGACACCGTATGCACACTGGCTCATTTAATACCCATACTCTTTTAAGTAAATGTCTCTTAACCCCATTTTAGAGGTGACAAATTGAGACGTGGAGAGGTTAAGTGGTTTCCGAAGGTCATACAACTAGAGCTTATTGAAGGGCCTGAAAATTGAGCTGATCCTTATTGAGTTGGTTCCTCTTCCTGCATGGCGCTGGCACAGCACCCACGCATTCCCACCCTTCCTATGTTGCCAGAGCTGTCTGCCCCACCACCTGCTGCAGGACTCCTTTGAGAGAAAGAGGAGCAAAGAGACGCAGAAAGTGTGTGAACGTGACCCCCGGCTAGCTTTTCTGGCTCCCAGGCAGATAGTCTTCCACACACCCTTTCCCCAAAGGCCCAGCCCCAGGCACAGTTTATCCAGCTGGAAGGAACTACCAATAAAGAAAGCCCCACAACAGTGACTTCTTTAGTGATGGAGCACTTATTAACATTCCTCAGTGTCCTCACCTGCCCTGAAGGACACACTCCTTCAATATACCTGAGCACTGCCCACAGAATCTCCCACCCAAAGATGGACATATCCAAAGGGAGTCCATGTGCACCAGCCCATCCATCTTTTAGGATGAGGCTCTCCAGCATGTGGAGGGAAGCCAGTTGCCGGAAGGGGCCGAGGCAGGTGAGACAGAAGAGGAAGAGGGGGAACTTCCCCCAGCCCCCTCTGTGGGTGCTTCTCTTTCTCTGACTCCTCTCCCTGTGATTCCTCTCTGAGGTCATCTGCAGAGGTAAAGACCTTTGTCAAGCTCACATGAGGGGTGTAGAGAAGGCCTCTCCAATTTGCAGAGTTAAGTTGTCCCAGCAAGTAGGCAACTGGCTGGGAATTGACAGGCTCTCCATGAGGCCCTGGAGGAAGGCAGTACACCTGCAGGGTGGGCTTCCCCCAGACCCTCCAGACCCTGCAAGGGACCCACTTTCAGAGTGGTCAACTTCAAAGAACAAAGGGCTGGGGCGAGGGGCTGAGCCCCGGTGGCATAGTGGTTGAGTGCGAGACTGCGACCCACAGGGTTGGTAGTTCAGATCCTACTCCCTACTCCCACCAGGGCAGTGATGCCCTTCCCCCTTCCCCCCGGAAAAAAAAAAGAGCTAGGGTGATGCAGGCCCAGGCTGAAGGGTCATCCCTACAGGGGAGAGTCACTTTTCTACCCTGTTCCCTTTGCTTTGGGAGAAAGACAAGGATTTTTACTTTAGCCATAAAGAGTTTGTTTCAGAAACCCACAGGGGCAGTGCTACCTGTCCTCTAGGGTGACAGCAAGTCAGTGTTGACTTGGTGGCAGTGACTCTATTGCCAGAATGCTCCTTCGATGGGAGGATGGTGACACTTTGTGTCCCATACTTTGAACATGTCATCAGGAGAGGCCAGACCCTGGAGAAGGTTGTCACACTTGGGAGAGTAGAAGGACTCGGTGGTAGGGACTTTGGGTCTCTCTTGCATTGGGTGGTCAACCAGCTTCCCACAAAGTTACTCAAGGTTTGCTTCAGGAGATTTGAAGAGTAAGCAGTATCACTCGCCATCAATGTTTTGCCAATAAGAAACGTGTGTGTGTGTGTGTGTGTGTGTGTTCTCTGATAAATATACTCCACCTTTGCAGAATCCAAGTTGAGGAAATGGCCACTCAGTCATGAGACCAGAGTCAGCAAGTGTCCAGTACACCATAGACTTTTGTGACCAGATTTTAAGCTGGACACCTTTGACCGGGGGTGGGAGGGTGGGAGTCTTGATTAAAGTGTTCATAGAATGCAAAAATAGTATTTTAATTTTAAAATGCCACAGGACATTGTTAAATTGTTAAAAAGCGGGATGCCTGGTCACTTTACTGTAGACTCATCTCCCCAGGGATCTGAGCACAGTGCCATGAACCCACTCACAGTTTTTTTTTAAGCACATGATTGTTAGGAAATTCATAAAATGTAAGCCTGAGGCTCTCATATCCCTCATCTCTCTCTTTCCCCTTGCCTTTCAAAGTCAGGAGCCCAAATGCCCATGACAAGGAGCCTGGAATTTCCCCCCAGCTTTCCTGATTTCTCTAACCCCTGACCTCTGGCTATTGGTCAAGGCCCCCAGACTTCATCACGAATGGTGGGAGGGAAGATAATTACCATAAAGGAAGCTCACCCAAATAGAATTTTCTATAAAGTTATGTTTGTTCACCCAGGCACGTTGGAATCGTTCAATTTTATCATCCTCCTGAGATTGTATCTATTTCCTTCCCATTTCAAGAGGCAGCTGTTGATCTCAGTTATAATGGCCTGGTGATTTCTAACAAGCTCCTTGTCCCTCTGCTGATGGTCTTTCTCAATCACATACCTGAACAAGCAAGGCTTGATTCGCCCCCCCCCTTTTTTTATTATCATTATCATCCTCTTAGTAAATCATCCTCTTAGTAAAGCCAACTTACTCCCCTTCTCCTCCTTCTCGAATCGATGCTCTTCCTTAACCCCTCCAAGCTCAGACACGGCATTGGGTAGACCTTTCCAGGCTAATTTCCCAGTTTATTTAACAAAGGCAACTGGCCAGAGTGCACAGCAAGCACGCATTCTTGGTGCCTATTGAGAAAGAAACTTGTAGACGTATGGTATTTTTAAGCTGGAACGTCATTTTTTAAAACTAGGAGGCTGAGCCTGGGTAACAAGCAGAACAAGCACTTATTTGGAGGAACAGGATGGAGAAATCCAGATGACTGCCAGCTTGATTATAAGATAAGCTTCCTGCCGAGGAACTCGACTGAACTTACTGAAGCAGATGTCCAAATCCCCGTCAACAGCCCAGACTCACTCCCCACAGGCTTCTCTTCACACACCCTTAGCCAGCCTCCAGCCCTGGGATGGAACTCACCCGGTGGCTCACCTTTCAAACAGTGCTCTACTCTGACCTTAAACATTGGTCTTCTAACAGCAAGGTCAACAGTTCAAACTCACCGGCCGTTCTATGGAAGAAAGCTGTAGCTGTTGCTATAAAGCTTTACAGCTGTGAAAAGCCTCTAAACTAAAGGCTCGCCATGAGACAGAATCAAGTCCGTGGCAGTGGCTTGGGTTTTGTGGCTTCATGCAGTGAACTCTAGCACCAGGAGGTTAGGGCACCTTAGAACAAGCAACCATAGGCGATCTCAAGTGCAGTGTTCGCCCTGAAGAGAAAGCGCTCTGGAAAGGAAGGAAGGGCAGATGATGTAAAGGGGAAACACAGGGAGGGAAAGGTCAGTGTGCAGTTAGATCGCAGGATTTCGGACAATGTCTCAAAGAAGGCGGGTGAGTTGTGGAGAACAAAGCTGACTTGCTCTGTAGACATTCATTCCAATCACAATCCCAAGTGTTTAAATAAAGCTAAATGGACGAGCTAGACCTGGGCGGTGGAGCGGGGTGAGCAAGAGTCACCTTGGTGGCAAGTTCCAGGACTTGGGGGTCAAAGGCCTCCCAGGATGATGCTCAGCTTGGATCCAGGCAGCTGAGATGAGCCACCATGCTCTAAAGCCAAGGGCTTAGAGAAGTCAAGCCCTCACATTTCCAAAGCCTAGAAATGCTGCACAGAACACCTGCACCCCCAAAGGGATAACAGAGAAGGCGTGCCACACAGAAGAGGGGTTCTAAAGGAGACTGATGAAAAGGGAGACTCCTGGAAGAGAAAGATTATCATTCCACGTCTACACCAAAGCTAATAAAACGTAGCAAACTGGCGTCATTTTATCTGCTCTTCTAAGTCATACCCAGAGCCCACATCTGCTGTCCAAAGTCCACCTTTGCAAGTTAAATATGGGGTAGCCCTTGCTGAGCAACAGGAGCCCTGGTGGTGTCGTGGGTTACACATGGGGCTGCTAACCTTAAGGACAGCAGTTCAAAACCACCAGCTGCTCCACAGGAGACAGAGGAGGCTTACTTTACTACTCCTGTAAAGAGTTGCCGTTTCACAGGAACAGTTCTGTCCTGTCCTGTAGGGTGGCTATGCGTCAGAATTGACTGGATGGCAGTGAGTTTCTGATGAGCAACAAGGGACAGTGAAGAGAAAACTGAAGGAAAGTGGGTGTTTGGAAGGACAGTGCCTGGGGAAAGAAGTCAGTGACGCCATAGAGGACAAGCAGACCTTGAGGGAATCCCCATAGGAGAGCATTTTGTGGGGCAGCCCAGGAGGCTCCATCCTACAGCTGGAAATCCATCATTTGGTCAAACACACTTATTGCAGAAAGAAGCAGCTTCTCCCTCAACTTCTGCTGGCCAGCCACCATGAAGTTTTTTTCGTGGAGCTCCGGCTTAATTTCCAGAGGTTGTACTGCATTTCCCTGCCAGAACAAAATGCTAAACCTCAGAATTTTTACTTCTGTAGCTGAATGTTGCAGAGGAGTTTTGCCCTCGGTGCATGGAGGTCACACAAGAAAATCCAGTGAATGCTCAAGAAGCCCACACTGGAGATGGAAGGGAGGATGTACCAACACTCGGGAAAACCATGTGGGTGGGATGAGGTCACCTAACATGGTCACATGTACTTAGTAGGCTTCTGGTCTAATTCCATGTCACCATCAAGAGGAGAAGACCTCTTGAGTCCAAGTCAAGACGCCCAGGATGTTGGCATAGATCTGAGCTCTCTCCATGGGTGGGCTGGGAGAATGACCCTAAGCATGCTCTCTGAGCAGGGCCCTGTCTGGTGGCAATTCAGGAAGCAGATGGGGGCGTGTAGAAAACACTGTTGGCATCTGCACAAAGAGAAATGAGGCCCCCAGGCCAGGTCAACCTCCCCCAACTTCCCCCGAGCTGCAGTTGGGATCACACAAAGGCTTCTTGGACTGCTGGCCTTCTTCCGAGTCCACGCTCCCACTTCCCCAGGGACTGCGTGATATGACTGAGGAAAGTGAGACCTAGGGCCCAGGGTCATCTCTGTCGCTCAAGACAATACCACTTCCAGGCGGTTTCCATCTGTAGCTGAGACAACATTTCTTCTGTTTGGGAGAGGACGTTTTTTCAGCAGCCCCCCACCCCCACCCCAAACACCACCATGTCCCCTGGTAGAGATGCTAGACATACGCTTTTCAGAGGGAGGCATTGAATAGGGAGCCTTCCTGTCACT
The DNA here is from genome assembly GCA_004026705.1 of Nesogale talazaci. Taxonomy (NCBI): domain Eukaryota; kingdom Metazoa; phylum Chordata; class Mammalia; order Afrosoricida; family Tenrecidae; genus Nesogale; species Nesogale talazaci. Next base: position 5,624 of record PVJH01029238.1, read on the forward strand.
GTGGCCTCGCATTTATCCATCACAGAAGCAACATGGGCATTCCAAATGATTCCATGCTGGAGCCCCTACCATGAAGCCTTTCATCTTCCCTTGAGGACAAAGGGGAAGGATGTACTGGGCACAGAGGTGCCATCTCACAAGTATTTGTTTAACCCAGCAGGCTGGACTCTGATTTTTAAAGAGGGTAAGGCGAGAATCTTATACTTTATTCCAAAGTGTCAATCTCCTGTGTGGGAGTTGAGGTGGGGAAGGGAAGGAAGGACTCAGTCCACTGTGCAGGACCAGGCAAAGTCAAGAAAGATATGCTTCCTAGAAACCTCTCCCCAAATTGCAAGAGTTCCAGTACTCCAGATTGCATAAGCCACGGTATTGCACCACCTTTGCAAGCAGAGATGTGTGACAAGAATCAGTAACTTCCTGCCTTGGGGTCCAGAGTAGGGAATTAGATGGCCTATAACTGTTAAATAGTTTCCAGATCCCTCCAATGAGCCCTCCCCTAAGAAGGAAGGCTGGGTGGGGCAGCCACTGCTCCACATGCCCCAAGCAGCGTAATCACTGCCTTGTGTGCCCTGGGCACAACAGTCACTGTCTGTTGAGTTCCCAAGAGAGCAGATGGGACAGGGTGAAGTGCACAGTTGTGCCACTATACCAGAGTGAGCCCCGCAGGAGCAGTCACGGTGCTGGGTCAGTCCATCAGGGAAAAATTAGAGCAGCCAAGCAGGGTGGTGGCATTTATTAAAAGGGAGATGAATTCTGTCTCTTTCTAAGTCATGAATGCAGACAGAGCTGGCAGCCAGGGCACCCTAGACATATCTACCAAGCCGAAGGTCAGAGAGACTATTCTCCAAGTTTTCATTCAGAAGAATGAAGCTTAAGGAGGTTAAAAGACATGCCAACAACCACACAAGGGGTTCTCCATGACCCCCCTCACAGCCCCCAGAGTGACATCTTCATACACCTTTATATATAGGTCCTCAACCAGCACTTGCAAGCATCTTTAGGAAAAGTGGCCTCTCCTCACAGCCAAAGCCGAGGACAGGTCTGGACTGGTGAGTTCACTGGTGAGCTTGGTTTGACTTCAGCCCCATTCACTATGTTGGCCTAATGACCTTGTGTGGAACACAACCTCATGGCCCAAGGGGCAGCCCCTGGCCCCAATCTGCATCTACGTGTGTCAGACTCCCAGGAAACCTGGTTCTTCCCCTCCCACTCTTAGACCCACTGTAGGACATGTCTCCACTTCTTTCCCATCCACGGAGCCCCCTGTGAGTTTCTCAGTGTTAAAAATCGAATGGTCGTTCACATAACTATCTGTTGGAATCCTAAGCGCTATGTAATGTAAAGTGCAAGGTAATTCTGTGATGCAGTTTAATGTTTTGCTAATGGAGCCCTGTCCGTGTAGGGGTGGCCTAAGCCTTGTCCATTCTACTGAGTTCCATAGGCACGGTGACAAGGAGACACAAATGGAGAAACATGGACAGCAAGTGAGCATCTCCAAAGATCTGAGGGATGTGGCAAAAAGTCAAGCTCTTCCATCAGAAGGGGCAGAGAGGGAGACTTATCCTAGGGCTGGTGCCCTGAATTTAGGCTTCTGTCCTCCTGAACAAAAAATAAACTCTGCTCTTCAAAGTCACCCACTTGTGGCATGGCTGTGAACGCAGTACCAGGAAGCTAAGTGTCTACCTTAGGGTGACTACCCACCCTCTTTTCTCCATCCTGGGGGTGCTTGGGACCCCATGTGCCCTCTTGGTCCCTGGTCTTTCACAGAGGACAGCCTCACCATTGGTTGCAACACCCAAGTCAGTCACTCTATGCTTCTAAAGCGCTATGGTCAAGTTGCCTGCTATAAATGGCTGTTTTTGAGAAGTGAATATTAGAGCCTACACTCTGAGCATTCAGTTTACAGAAGACTATGGCTAAGAGGGAGCACCCAAAATCCATTTGCCAAGTCACCACATGGATGAAGCCTCCGTTGAAGTCCTTCTAACTACTGACCAGGTATGTGAACAGTACTATCTTCAGGCAGAGTGCATTGGAAAGTGAGTGACTTCCACCACCACCCCTGAGCAGTTCAGGGAGGGATAATCTCCCTGAGGGGCTTCCCTAGGGATGTTCCTGATGCAGACTGTCTTGGAGCATCCTCATGATGCATGCCCCGACTGCCTTGGGCAGAAGACCCTGGACCCATCTTACAAGATCTTCTGTTTAACATACTGTCTGTATCCTAGTCATGGTTCTGTTGCTGTATTTCTATAGTCCTTCCTGGAAATGATGCATTGATCTACCACCAGCCATGCGCCTGTGGCAGTTTCCATTGTCCTCCCATAGGCTCTGAAGGCCATGGATCACAGCCAACCCTTGGATGCCACCAGGGTGCTGTGCTAATGGTCTCTCTCATCCAGAAGATGTGTCTTTGTCTTGGTCTGGTCTTTATCCTAATTAAGGCTTAACAAATGTCCTCCTTATATTTGAGATGCAGGGGTCTCCTTGGTACACCTTGGAACCCACTGCAACTCAGCGTAGTGACAGGTAAACCAGAATGAAACACACCCTTGGCCCTGAGGCATCCTCACCATAGGGAATGCTTGTGTCCTATATTATGCCCATCTCTGCTTTCTAATATTCCACTTGATCAGCCATGATGGAATGATAGGACCGGGCAGAAAATCAAACCAGCCCAGAGGTCATCTCAGATGTTGAACGATGGGCTGAAGCCAGCCTGGGCCTGCTTTGGTGAATAGTGTTCCTGGGCTCAGCCACACCCAGCCCTTGACCTGTTGTCTGTGACCGCATTCTACTTACAAAGGCAGAGATGACTAGCAAATAAGAGGAGACAGCCAGAAAGTCTGCATTTACTATCCGGCCCTTAGCAAGAAAAGTCTGATGACCCTTGATTCATAGCGAGCTTTCTGAAGCTTCGGAACAGTCTAGTTAAATTAGCTGGTGTCACCAAGCTGATAAATGACGGAGCCAGGGTTTGAATCCCGGTCCCATGACAAGCTTTCCTGTATATGCTAGAATTCTAAAGGAAAGAAAATGAGTTTCCATGTGTCATCCACTCTGACCCCATTGTCAGCCTGCTTTTCTATTGGGAAAAACCCAGAGGAGACACGGCTCCACTCAGAAAACATTCTGGGGACTCGAAACTGATTCCCAGAGCGGGCTTTGAACTGCCTGGGGCTCCCTGCCTATGGGAAGTCCCTTTGCACAACAAGGAACACCTCGCAGGCAGCCCCCCTTGGTGCCAGCATCACCCTCCTGCCCTGACCCCATGAGAGCCCCCAGTCTAACAGACCCCCTGTTCCCAGCTTGCCCTCACTCTCACAGCCCCTCCTCTGCCTCCGTTCATGGTTGAGGGAGAGAGCAATCAGAACACTCTGAAGAAGGTGACATTTGGATGTGGGGTAGCCTGGGCCCCAGGTGACTCTCAGATCAAATCCACTTAGTTTCACAAATGCAAGGAGGTTGCCTTTGCTCTGCCTCTCCTTCTCCCCTCTCAACTCTCACTTGGCAACATAGCCCACAGCTTCATCCAAGTGCCTGAGAGAAGCCATGCTCTTGAGTTTGTCACAAGTCTGGAAGTGCTGGGGAGAAGGGCCAAGGAAGGAGTCCACCACAACCCCTCTCACTGCCCCACAGAGTACAGGCAGTTTGGAGTCCTATGCAGCCTGGGAGAGGACCAGTGGACTGAGATCTCACCATGTGCCCATTTAATGTGGCACCAACCCTTTCCATTTTAGAGGTAGCACACTGACTAGCCAATGTCTCTGGATCTGGATTTCAAAGGAAGGTCTACCTGATTCCCAAACACACCCGCTTTCCACTCAAGCACGTTAGCAAGACAGGTTCAGATCCAACCCTGCTAGCTGTCTTCCATCAACAGACATTTCCAACAAAGCACCCAGTATCTCCCGGAAAATCCGACTCACAAACGTGGAAGTTGAAGCCTCACCACCATCTTCCCAGCCCTCCAGAAAGACCTTGGCAGGGGTCCATGTTCTTCCCCTTCTCGATCTTCTTCCAGCTCCGTCTGGACTGCAGCTGGATGAAGTCATCACAGAGCTCCCCACTCCCTCCCTCCCTTGTGAAGTCTACAATGATCCAGTCAGCCCTGCATCTGCGGATGGTCAGTTCCTGCAGTCTCAAAAGGCACCAAGTTCAGGGCCCTGGAGAGGGAGAGGGGAGCACAGCAATGAAACCCAGTGGAGGTGGGGCTCCTCCTGGGACCCAGCTGGCTTGGTGGAGCTGTCAGTGGCCAGGGCAGTGCAGGGCACACGTGGGATGGCACACTTGGAGCACCAGCACAGCATGGTGCTTCTAGCACAGACTCTAGATAATCTGAATCTGGATCACACTGCCCATAGGGTTTTCAGAACTGTTTCCTGAGCCAAGTATCAGTGTCACTAGGCGGTTTCGAACTAGCATCCTCTGCGGTAGCAGTCAAGTGCTTAACCATGATGCCACCTTGATCTACCACTTACTAGCGGCTATAACCTCCCCACACCTCAGTCCTGTCATCGATACAATGGGAATACCCATGCTGTTCTCATTGAATCTCAAAAAAGACCCCCCTCAGTGCCATCGAGTCGATTCTAACTCAGAAGTTCATATTCATAAATTTCCAAATGGCATCTGGCGCATGGTAAACTCTACATCCGCATGAGCTAAGTCTTAAAGGAGTGTACATATTTTTTAAAGTCCTATATTTGATCTTGTTTTTGTCTTCAGGAATGCTATTAACAACCTCCAACACGCTTTGTTTTCATTTTTCCTCTCAGCACACACGCACGCGCACACACACACACAAAAACGCTCACTTCTCTCCAGAAGTGGCGTGTGGCAAGTAAAGAGCTGGTTAATGGATGCTCCGTCCACACCGTCTTGATTTTGTCAATAGCATCTTTGCGAAGATTTCGAAGCCCTTTCTCTTCACTCTTCACTACCTTTCAGTAGGAGGTGTGACTATCAAGCAAGGCGTCGGGGTCTGAAGAAAACACATCAGAATTTACAAATGGAAGTGGTCACTGTGGCAAGCCGGTGAGCTCCAGCTCCCTCCCGTCATTCAGACATTGGAGGTGTTTCTCTGGGCTTGTTGCTTGCTGAGCAAGGGCCCGCAAGGGGTGCATGACTGAGAGTCAGTCTCATCATCTCTCTCTGTGTCTCTGTCACCTCTCATTCCCGCTTCTCCTCCCTCTCTTCCCTTCCTCCCTCTTCCTGGAGAACTTATCTAGACTCTCCCTCATTCCCTCCCTCCCTCCCTCCCTCACTACCATGGAGTGGATGGTAGCTGACTTTTAACTGCCCCAGGGGGCAGGGGACAACTGCCCCGGTGAGGTGAGCTCATTTCTGAGGGTGTAACTTCTTAGGGGAGTAAAAAATGAGAGAGCCTCGTAGTTCAAATGACCAGCTTGGGGGCTGGTAGCCCAGCTCCTAACCACTACCCCACCAGAGGTCCCCCCTAGAATCCCAAGGGACCTGAAGGATCATCGAATCCCACTGTGCAGATGAGGTAACCGTGACTGGACAAGACCTTGCTAAAGCTACCACTGACCGACCAGACATCCACCCTCCCTCCCTTCCACTGACACCACTCGAGACACCACCAACCTGCTTTCCCTGTTTGCACTCCAAAGGACTTCAGCTTTTCAGATAAATAAATTCCTTTTGAAAAGACAACTATCTAGGCCCCTTTTCCTTCCCCCCAGAGACTTTAAAGAAACGTGCACATTTGTTCTCATTAGTCAAGTCATTCCCCTGGCCTGGGGACCTAGCAGACTTGGGGGCTGGGACAGGATGGTTTAACACACTTCACAGATTAGAAAATGCAGGCAAAGATTGTTCACGGCCAGCAGCTAGCAGTGAGGCTTTGCCCTTCTACAAGGGAAGTCACTCCCCTATCTGAGTCAGTGGAACAGGGCTGAGAACTAGGAACAGGAGATATCTCTCTCTCTCTCTCTCTCTCTCTCTCTCTCTCTCTCTCTCTCTCTCTCTAAGAGAGCAGAGAACAGTTTTGAACTGCTGATCTTGTGGACTGCAGCCCAACAAGGACCCACTCAGCCACCAAGGTTCCTGACCAGAGTCTAGCCTTTGTCGAGGGACCGTCATGCTCCGGGGGAGCAGGGAGACAACAAAGCAATAGCACCAAAGAGGTGGAGCCCGGGCTCCTGGGGATGGGGGGGTGGGGGGAGCAGTGAGCTGTGAGTGGGCATCTGGAGGACAGGGGTGACTGCCCTGGCAGGCCTGGAGGTCTGGTGGGGATGACAGGGCCCAGGTAGCCCAAGCCAGGACTGTTTCCTGAGTTATTCACAAGAACAAGGTTGGACCCTATCCTAGGAAACCTTTGTTGCCAAGAAGTTTTTAAGACAAGGGCAGAGGTGCAGAAAGCTGGCAGGGCAACCTGGAGTCTGGTCTTGGATGATCACCAGAGCACAGGGCAGAGCCTGCAGCACGCCAAGACTGGATGTTACCAGAGGCCTCTGCTGGCGTCCTGCCTATGCTAAAGAGGGCAGTAGGGTCAAGAGGGAGGCCAGAAGCTAATGACGGGTTGTACTGAGAAAAATTTTTCCCAGCTAGAAGCTTCTCCAGCATGGGGAGAAACCTCTACTATGTCGTTTTAGTCTTGACAACGTCCTAGAACTTAGAAAACATGGAAAAGCCAGCTTTGCAGATAAGTAAGTTCCCCAGATCAGGAATCCCCAGGAGACTCGTGACAAAGAAGCTAATTTGATATACTTTGCTAACTTTGGAACAAAGGCACCATCGACCTGGATTGCATGTGTCTGCACTCTCTGAAATAGTCTCAATCTATCTCCGGTGTTCCCTGAAGGAGTCTGGTGGTACCAATGGGTTGCTTATGTGTTGGGCTGCTAACTGAAAGGTCAGTAGTTGGAACCACCTCTCTGCTCTCTGGGAAGAGGAGAAGGCTGTCTGCTCCCATAAAGACTCCCAGCCTTTGAACCCTGTGGGCCAGTTCTATTCTGTCCTCCAGGTTCCCTGAGTAGAATGGACTTAGGGGTTCGACAGTTCTGGTGCCTCCTTGCAGCCTCTCAGTCCATCTCGTGGAAGATCTTCTTCCGTTGGGTTGCCCCTCAACTTTCTCCATGAACTGGTCTCTCCTGAGAACATGACCAAAGAGATTTCACCATCCTTGCCTCAAAGGAGCACTCTGGCTGTACTTCTTACAAAAATGATTTTTTTTTCTTTTCAATACTCATGTTTGTTCATTTCAATATTCTCTGCAGCACCATAGTTCAATGCATGCATTTTTCTTGTGTTCCTGATTCAATGTCCTACTTTCACAGGCATCAGAGGCAATGAAAAATGCCATGGCTTGGCTCAAGTGTACCTTGGCCCTCAACATAGCATCTTTGCTTTTCCACATTCTAAAGACCCCCATGCATTGTGTCCTTTAACACATTGTATCTCTTGCCTGCTGCTTCCATGAGCATCGATTGTGGATGTGAGCCAAGATGAAATCCTGGACAACTTCAATCTTGACTCCAATGAACATGGTGACCTTTAAATAGTGAGGTTATTCTTCCAGAATTCCCAATGTTATTTGCTTCTTGTGACAGGATCACAGAAATGAGGATCTTCTTTGTCGAAGGGCCATTTAATCGTAAAAGTATACCCGTGATGATATCTGACAGATTAAAGCTTTCCAGTATCTATTGCTCCTCCGAATAGGTCATCAGAATACAAACCATGGAGGCAGTCCAAGAAACCTCCAAGCACTAGGGATACCAGATAGGAAATGCTGTCCCTTTCCCACCCACATAAGGCAGCATAGATGCCAGGCCTCGGCTCGGCCCCTGGGCAGTGACTGGCAGCTGTTCATCCCAGAGCCTGCAGCTTGCTGACCCTGCACATCCCACCGTCTGGCTCCTTAGATCTCCCTTCCCATCTCTGCCTCTCCCAGTCCTACCTTGTTCACGGCCACCTCCCTCCAGACCCTCCTGGGGAGTTTTACCTCTTGCCCTTCACACATTCATTCATGTAAACCTGATGATGGGCTGTTTGCAAAAGAACATGAGCGACCAGGCTCCCCCACCCCCTGACACCCCAATAATTGGAAAAAGGGCTGGCTACTCCCCACTCCATGCAGAGGCTGAAAGGGTCCCAGCCGCATTTCAGCCCTGCCCCCCACAGCCAGCACCCAGCATCGCTGCAAGCCCCTCCTCCTGGCCTGGGTGCAGCCACTTGTGAGGAGCAAGGGTTGAAAGGCTGGAAAATAACATCTCAACACCCGTGGGTGACACGTGACCCAGTGGGACCACGTGGCAGCTGTGGAGAGCCACGGTGATGGTGAGGACGTGCCCTGCCTTCCAGCCTCTGCTCTCCTTTCTCCCTGTCTGCATGTGCTCCTGCTCTCCCATGAACACTCTTAAGTTTGCACACGCCCACAAGCACCTGGAGGCAACAGGCAACTCCGGGCCTCTCCAGGGAGACTCCAGCTGCCCAGGGTCAGGTGGGGGGTGGGAGGAGGAAGAGGGAGGGAAGAATGGAGAGAAAAATCTTGAGTCCCAAGAGACCTGACTTCAGAACTCCCACCTTTGTTCTTTCTGTTCAGAAACCAAGTCCCTCCCTTCACAAGGAAACCTTTGAACCCGTGACAGATGCTCCTCCACCCTCCCTAAAGCCTTGAACCCTCACACCTAATGGGCATCCCAGAAATTGGTTCCCCCCCCCACCCCCATGTGATCCTTCCCTCCTCCATCCTGACTTCTCCATTTAGTCTCCTTCCATCCGGGGTCAAAGGACATTTGTACCGATTGGGCAAGGGAGATGGGGGGGGGTGGTGGCGGGGAGGAGTAATGAGTGAATGGACCCGAGGACCTACTATAGCCAAAATCCTCACGTCCACCACCTGGAAGCAATCCCTAATGGTCAGGGCCCGTCTACCCACTCCCAGGGACACACAGACAGATCTGCGGGGGCACTCATTCACACAAACATATGCACACACTTCCTCAGGCGCACCAGGAACCCCAGGGAAGCGGCCAGGAGGGGGCATGAAGTCAAGGGCGAATTGGGGGAAGAAGGCACAACCTTGAGAGAGGCCAAAAGCCAAGAGCTTCCTTGTATGTTTATTGGAGCCTTTGTTAAGCGAGAATACTGATCAGTGACCCCCTTCCACAGCCCAGCCGCCCCCACTGGAGGAGGGACACAAGAGAGTCGGTTCCTTTTGTTTTTCTGTTCCCCATTATAGACAACATTATTAAAAAAAATAAACTTTACAATAATACATTTTCGCTCATCTGTTGGGGGAGGGGGGAGGGTAATAGTTTGATAGTCATGTTTCCTAAAAAAAGGAAGAACGGGGAAAGCACACAATATATGTATATGGATGTGTATATACATATATGTTGAGAAAGGAGCCTGCTATGTACAGACAGTTGGTGTATGTCTTGGAACTGAGGAACAGGAACATGAAAAAGAGGAGGCAGGAGGAGAGGGAGAGGGAGCACGCAAGCTCCAGAGACCAGCGCCCAAGTGGTCTCCTCTGCCCCTGTCAGCGGCCCTTCTCCCTGAAGTAGACCTTCCAAATGGACCCATTCACCACCACAAAAGCCCAAAACGCCATCAGGTCTCTTTGACTTCCAAATCCTTGCCACCAAGAAGGGGAGAGACACCCTTGAGCTGGTGCCCAAGTTTGGCTACCTCCCGCCATGGGGCCACCAAAGTGGGGCAGAGCTTCCAAGCTGAGCTGGAGGGGAGGGGCTGCTTCCCCTACACTATGGTTGGGGAGAGTCTGTAGTGATATCCGCCCCCAGGTACCCACAGGGGTCCACACAGCACACCTAGACCCTGCACTGCCTGGTCTAAGGAGGGTGGAGGGTGGTGGCACCAACCCCTTCCTTGCAGGTAAGAGATGCCACTGCAGAGCTCATCTGGAACCCCCAGTGGCCAGCCTCCTGTCCCTGCTGCCCGCTTCCCTCTGCCCACCCTGGCAGCTCCCCCAGAGTGGGCCACGTGCAGCTGTCCTGCCCCTAGCCTGCGTCCGGCACAGCCATAGTCCATTCGGCCTCTGGGTCACATTGAGTTCTTGCTTCAGAAGGGTCCCAAGAGGAGTCACAGGGAGAAAAGAAGGACCTGGCTGGACCCTCTCCCCCTCCAGGATGCTGGGTTTCCCTGGCCTGGGGAACTTAGGGGTCCCCGCTGTCAGGCTACCCGCCTGCTCGTCTGTTTGGTTTAGAAAAACTTCTCCAGAGAAGAAACCTGGGAGGAGGCAAGTTCAAAGATAAGGTGGAGGAAAAAAATCTTTTTTTTTTTTGCAAGGTGTGTGTGTGTGTGTGTGTGTGCGCGCGCACCCGCACACACATCTGTGTATGTTTCCATTTTGTCGGGCGGATGTCTCTTATTGTGAAGTGTCCAGAAGTCTTCCAGTGCAGTTCCAGGGCCTAGGAGGCCAGTGTTAGCATTAGCAAGGAGAGCAAGGTCAAGGCAGCCGTCGGTCTGGCTCTGCTGAGGCCCGAGTTAGGTCTGATCACCTTGTTGCTCCCTGGGATGATGTTCGTCGTGAGCTGGGGCCCCAGGTGCCAGGGAGATGGAAGCAGAAAGAAACAAGACGAAACCAACTCATTAGCGTGGGAACAAGCCTCGGATTCGCAGCCTTCCCTTTTGACCCAGAGTGATTCTCTTTTACCCTCCAAAGGCAAAGCCAGGCTTCCAGGGTGGTTCCTGAGATAATTAATGGAAGCTGGAACTCTCGGGTCCACCCCCACCACCCCCAACCCTTCTGTCTCTAAGCCTCAAAGCGTTAGGAGGTGAAACAGCAGCCCACAGGGAAGTGGGGCCTCATCTCCCATTTAGACTGACTCTACCAAGAGAGGGAGTGTCCCAGTGAATGAAGAGATGGATCAAGGTCTCTAGAAGGAGCTTGCCCAATCTGTTTCGTGGGAGGAGAGGAGAGAGGACGGGTTCCCCAGTTCCCAGCTTTGTTCAATTCCATCCTCCTCCACACAGCCTTCCAGAGACCTCCGGACCTCTCTCTCCTTCTTGTGGAGAATTGGACATTGCTTTATCTTCTCTTCTCATTTACCACCTAAGGCTTTAAATCCTATCTGTGCTCCTTCACTGGGGACCCTTAACGATGAGCCTCTACCTCCAAGTTATATTCCCTTAAGCATCATAGGAACCAGCACATAGCAGATGCTTAGTGCATTGGTCTTGCAGAGTCAGGAAGTCAGAGCAGCCTCTCATCTCTCCCAGGGAAGCCTACCTACCCTGCAAGCCCTCCCAGCAGGCTGAGTCCCACCCTGACCCTGGCAGGCAAGAAGCTCAGCTAGCTAGGGCCAGACCTGCATTGAGATTGGGGATTTACCCAGGAAATAACATGCTCTCATCTGGACTTCTGCACCCACTCCCCCTGCCCTAGCACTCTGCCCCTCACTCACCTCTGTGAAGCACATGCTTAACTCTTTGGAGTTATTGGTCTTCGAGCCCAGCTCCTGTGGGAGAGAAGGCACTCGTCAGGACAGGCGTCTGGGGCAGTCACTCGTCAAATTCTGTCCAGTGACGTGGATGAGAGTAAAACATTCGGTGGCCCTGACATTTACTGCTAGCTTCTGTAAGCACAAGGCACAAAGTGGACAGGACTGGTTCCGTTCCCATGCAACCCAGTGGGCCCCTGCCCTTTTCTGGTACCCTTGGCAACTAGGTTCTGTCTCCCCCAGGCTCCTGGAGCATACCATTCAGGACTCCGCGTTCCATCGGGTAGCGTTCTAGAGTAACTCTCAGGTTTGTTGATCTCCCCTAGAGCTCCTCAATAGGGAGAGACTGTACCTTCTTTTACTTGCACTGAGCAATGTCCAGCTGTCAAGGGCTGTCAAGGGTGACTGTTTGACAAGGGGCATGCATGCACGAGCAAATGATTGCCACAGATCAGCAAAGGCATCAGAGAGCCCCTTCTAATGCAGTTGTCATGGCTGCTGGAGAGTTATCCAGAGAAACTCTGGATAAAAAAAAAGGTCACGAGCCCTCTTCTGGACTCCGTGGCAAAGAGAACTGAGACTGATTCGTGATGTCTGCCCTGGACACCTGTTAGGCAGACATCTGGCAACTGTGCCAGGTGTCGGCCATCCCTACCCTAAACAGCTGTGCGGTACCTAAGGCTGGGCAGAGTAGGTGCGGAATGAGGAAGGAAGGCTGGTTTGGGGCAACCATTCTCTACCCAGGAATAATCACCGGATGGCGGCCCACTGGGTGGTATTCGTGAAGATTCATCCTCTGTTGTCAACATAAACTGAGTGACCTGTTGAAACTAGCTGGGGGGCGGGGGGGGTGGGGAGGGGGCAGTGTTTCTGTCCTGGCTTCAGATGAAGCTCTGGCCACCAGACGTACACAGGAAGCCCAAGAAATCATGCCTAAGTCACTGCTTGGCTGGAAATATCAAAAATCCCTCAGATGTGGTAGGTAGACGACCTACAATCCGGGCCACCGGATCAGCCAAACATGGCCCCAGCTGTCTCATGGAGCCACCTGCCAAGAGCCGAGTCACCACTGATGGTGTAGATACGCACTACAGGGATGATGTGGCGGGAATGGAACCCTGATGCTCCTGTTCAAGCCCAGGGCATCGCCTTCTCCAAGGGCCCTGTTCGGACCCAGCCCACCCAGAGACCTCCTTCTCTGTGCAGAAAGGCATATGCTGCAAGGCTTTAAGGGTCTCTAGACTGGCTTCTGTCCCCTGGAACTGAATGTAGTTTGACCAGGGCTCTGCAGGGACAGGCCCAGGCCCTTCTCAGAGGCTGCACAATCGTCACCATCTTCAAGTGGACAGACCTACCTTCTCCCCTTCACCTCATCTCGCAGTCTCATCTCTTGCTCACAACTCCCACAAGATGAGTGCCAGCCTGTGGCCCATGAAGGTCTGCACCCTACTCTCCAGCCCTATGCATCCTCAGCACCGTTTCTGGCTATCGCTGTTTCAGGTGTGACAGGTTTGTTTCTTCTCCCTCTTGGGGGCTACCTATCCCTTATCCCTGTGTCCCCATTTCACCACAGTGTTCGCTAAATGTGGAGTTTTGTATAGACACTCGGCATCCCTGGGAAGTGATATTTATACACTCGGTTCTAACTGAAAGGTTGGCAGTTGAAGCCCACCTGAAGACATAAAGGCCTGCTGGTCTACTTCCTGAATGTCAGCCATTGAAAACCCTATGTTCTTGATACACACGAGGCCACCGTGTAAGTTTGGCATTGACTGTGGTGGTGGGCTCTACAAGCACTGAGACAGATAGCCAGGGGTGGACTCAAGGTTTGCACCCCCATTTCAACCAAAGCAGCCCTGTCTTTGCTTTATGTATTGGAGCCTGCATGATGCTGTGTCTTAAAAAGATTCTGCTGCTTTGTGAGGAAGTGGTGGGAGAGAACACCTGATCTATGGAAGCCCCAAGGTCCTGCCCTCAGGGATGGACACATGTGACTCTCAAGCTGCTTCACCTATTTGAGCCCATCTCCTGATCTCGACCCCTGGAAGGACACACTGGCCCCAAAGACCTACTGTGAACATGAGATGACATAGCGCACGTGGCACAGCCACGCTCAGTGAGAATGTAAGTCCCCTCGCAGCCAGCCACAGAGACCGAGCACTTAGGGCCCCAGAGCAGCATGGGATGTGCCCCATCTCTGAGAGACACTGGCCTCACACAGGAGAGCACAGCTCACAAGGCAAAAGCGTGAATGAGGCAAAGTGGTGCTCAGAGGTGGGAGACAGCTTTGTCCAGGAGAATCTGGGAATGTCTGATGACACTTTTTAACAGGAGCCACCAAGCAGAAGGGTGGCAGCGGCAGGGTGCAGGAGGGAGAGGATGAAGAGGCATTTCCATGAGAGAGACCACCATCCGGGCCAACCCTTCCTCGGACCTGACAAAAGGATGGCCTGGTGGCCTCAGAAAGAAAAAAATCTTGGCTGCATGTCTAAGACTGACTACCTGTTACAGGTTCTCCAGCTCCAGGACCAGAGGAAGGAGGGAGCAGTGAGGAGATGCACAACAGCGCATTCGCAGGGCCAGAAAGTCTGCAGGACTGCTCTGAGCTCCCCAGAGCCCTCACTCGGCAGGCCTGGCCGCACCCAGGAGGCAGCACAAGCAGGAATGGACGTATGAGGACAGATACACGCCCTCTGCCGAGATGCCTGCCCAGCCTACCATGCAGGCCCGGGCACAGCACCTTGCCAAGGCTGCCCACTCCTGGTTCCTCGGAGTGCCCTCAGATACCCACACCTCTGCCCAGCCACCCCCCAGGGAAGGTCCTGCCCCTCCACAGGCCTGTCCTTTGGGGGAGGTCCTTTGGGGGTTAGGAGGCCTGAATTCTGGGCACTGCTCAGCTCCTGACCGGCTCTGTGGACGTGAACAAGTGGCTGTCCTCACTTGGCCATGGGTCCCACGTTCTGAGATAGCCTGTGGATCAGGACATAGTCCTACCATGGCAGCATCTCCTGCTCAGTGAATGGGGTCCCTGAAGTTTTCCCAAGGATCCAAGCAGGACAGGCAGGGGCAAGAGGGGAAGACACACCTAAATAAAATTCTCTCTCTCTCTCTCTCTCTCTCTCCCCACACACCCCCCCAGAAGGCACCCCTGGGACCAGACTCTTTTGCCTTCTCTCCCATGGGGGCCCCTACTTCCGTTGGGACTCTTCTGTGGATTCCCATGGGGTCCCATAGTTCCCACAACAGACACCAGAGACCCATCCAATCAGGGACACTCCAAGCTAGCAGAGATAAAGAGGAAGGGAACCGAGCACCCCCTACCCCTGCAGGTGAGCCGAGGGTAGGAGCCCTGTGGGCTCCTGTCTCCCAATTCCCCGGTGCCTGGCCCTAAGCTGGTATTCATTACAAAGACAGGCAGCCATGAAAGCACAACCAGTGGGCTTCCCCTTCCATCTCTGTGGGGAAGGAACCTGGGGAGGGAGGCCCAGGAGGAGCCTCTTTTGAGAGTCTGTTTCCTTCCTTTCCTCCTGGAATGGTTATCCCTGGCCGGCCCGCCCAGAGCCAGAGCCAGGGAGTGACTTAGAGAAGCTCATAGTGGCCAAGCCTGTGGGAGCTACCTGCCAATCGCCTTCTCAGGTCCCAGGATTTGAAAGAAACCTAACACTTGTGTAGTGGCTTTCAGTTTACAAAGTCCTTTCATGTGCATTATCTCACATACAGATCGTCCATTATCTCCCCTGGAATCAAACCAAAATTAAGACAAGTCCCCAGACAGTGAGTCTGCAGAAAACCAGGAGGGGGCTCAAAAGGATCCAGGAACACAGTGCAGCAAACTGCCGTGGGGAGAGGATGGGGAAAAGGGGTTCTGCAGTCATCAGAGATCAGAGGGGGTTGGTGAAGAGGGCAGGCACAAAGCCACTGAACTTGTCTGTGGGAGGTGAATGGTAGTCAGAAGGGGCCTGGGGGAAGGCTGAGTCAGCATCCCCCAGATGAGGCCACTCAGAGGGGCTGCGGGAGGAAAGGGCACAGGAGGGAAGCTGCTGAGGCCCAGAGGGACATTCTGAGTCACCGACATCGTCACTGGACAGGTGGTACGGCCCTGACCAGCAGAGTTGCCCACCACTGAAGCATGAAATTGAGCTGGTGATTATCAGTGGGGCAGGACCCCCCTACCCCCCTGCTGGCAGCTACCCGAGCATGTCGTGTAATTAGAAGCTGTCCTAGAGTGACGCTGGCATCTCATCCCAAACCAGAAGGGGCCAGTCTAATGGAGGGTAGCAGAGCATGGGAAAGCGACATACTCAACCCCACAGGAAAGCACTGGGAGGTCAGCGATGACAGGGCAGGGGACCTCACCAGGGAGAGGACATGAGGAGGGAATAAGCCATCCTGACCAGGGCTGGCACCAGCACCTGCTTTTACACAGGGTTATTAGGAGAGGTTGGAAGTCTCAAAGAGGCCCTGCCCCACTCAAGTCTTCCTCCTGGCACCATAAATACCGATCTCTAATGCCAGGAAGCTACTTCCCACTCAGGCCACTTGCTTCACTGTCTGGCACACATCCATCCCTTGTTCCCTCCCCTGCACCTATGCTCAGGCTGTACCCCAAGCGACAGGCCTTCAGACTACACCAATCTCTCTTGAGTAATTCCAGCTGTACCATTCCTCTCCCCACCTCCACCCAACAACTTACTGCCCCCTCCCTCCTCTGATCTCTCTGATATTATGAACTAGACTTTCTTTTAAATTCCTTATACTATGAGGCACGAGTGTATGTATGAGTACTTCTATGTTTGTTTATGTGAGGGGGGGATGGGTCTGGTCTGCCTAGGTTGAATTCTTAAGAAAAGAAGCAACCGTAGCAATTGGTGGGATTCAAGGCTGGGCTGCTCAGCAAGTGGGGAAACCTAGGATGTAGCATCCTAGGGTCAGTTCTGTCTCCTACCACAGGACTGACCACAGTCCATGGGGCTGCTGCTAGTTTCACCATTGACCTTCCACAGCACCATAAGGACACAAATCCCATGACCCTGTCTTCCTCATTCTCCAATGTATCTCTACCATCTACAACCGGGCATACCATACATGGACGGATGGGTGGATGTGGAAGGAAAGAGGAAAGGAAGGAAGGTCAGAGAGATGGATGGATAGACGGACAGGTGGATGGATGCATGGATAGATGGATGGACAGGTAGTTAGATGGATGGACAGGTGGATGGATGGGAGAATATATAGATGGATGAAAAGATGGGTGGATGGATGGAAAGATGGATTGATGGAAAGATGGATGAACAGGTAAAAGGAAAGGAAAGGGAACAGGAAGGAAGGAAAGGGAAAGCCATATGGATGCATGGACAGACGGGTGAATGTACAAAGTGAAAGGTCTTGAAGCCAACTGTCAATTCAAATCCATCACCAATCAGTTGTGTGACCTTGGGTATGCCACCTAACCGCACTATATCAGTGTCTAGTGTGAAAAACAGGAAGAGCAGCACCTCACTGTTATGATGATTGAAGGAAACAGGCGGTGGGTCTACTTAGCACACTACTTGGTAATTAGCCAATGGCTAAGAAATGGTAACCGTTATATGTCTCTGGCATTTAGCAGAATACTGTGATTGGTAGGCATTTAACACTTGTAAGATGTAAGTCTAAGTGCACAAATACATGAAACATGGACACACACCCCAACCGGGTCTCCCACGCCTTTCGGGTCCCTACTCACTTCTTGGCCTCCAGGTTAACAGTTTTTCACTCCTCCAGGCTCACAGCCAGACCCTACACCCATCTCCCTTGCTGCAGATCCCGGTTCCTGTCCCCACCTGGACAGAAGTGCAGGTGGTGATGACACTGGTCCCCAGGTTGGTGCTATCACTGAGGTCATCTGGCAAAGAGGGAATCTTCTCCACCTGAGGGGCTTGGGTGGCCTGGAATGAGGGGTTCTTCGGGGACAGGTTCACATCTGTGCCATTGCCAAAAGCCTGAATGGCGTTCCCTGTTGGGGGGTTGGGGGAAGAAAGCAAAGAGATCTTGAGAAATCAAGGACCCCTCCACCGCCACTCCCCCCTGCCCCACAGGATCTCACACCTGGAGAAGGAAATAACAAAAGGAAGGTTGAACATGACAGAAACTCCAGCGTGGAAAGAAACGAGTGCAGGAAGGGAAGTGGAAGAGAGGAGGAGGAAAAAGCGGAGACAGGGCAGAACGGGAAGCCTCGACGGAAAGAGCAAGTCATGCCAAGGTTGGTGGCATCTAGGATCTCAGGCTGTGCCTCCCTCAGGATCTTTCCACTCCTGCTCTCTAGGTGCTGATCATCGGGGGTCCTTTCCCACTTCTGCTGTGTCCTGTCCTCTGCTAGCATTCCAACAGCCCTATAGGCAATCCTCTCCTCCACCCTCCATGCCCCTTCAGGCTCTCACCCGGCCTCATTGCCCCCAGTTAGCACTCATTCACTTGAGGACAAACTAAGCTGACTGCTTGAACTAAACCCTCCTTGGGATTCAGCCCCAGGACCAAGTGCCTACAGAAATCACAACCTCTTTGGCCCACACACACCTCCAACACAACGGTGTCTAAAGTGAAATTCCACCTCTCTCCCTGCCAATGCCAACAGGGCTTCCCCAGACTTGATGACCAAATCTCTATCTACCCAAGTCTCCCTTTGGGCCATGCATGATAGCTCTCTAACCATGCTTCTGTGGGTATAGAGGCTTCTGTCTCTTTTCTTCATCCTCATTAGCTCTGGCTCACAATCCCCATTGTCCTTGCCAGGAAAAAAAAACAGCTATAACAGCCTCTGACTGAACCCTCTATGAGTCACCTCGCAGACCCATATCCGCAACCTCTACCGATATCACACAGCAACCAGGGTTTCTTGAAGTCCAGTTCATATCCCACCACCACACCCTTAAATTCCTTCAGTGAACCCTACCCTTCCACCACCATCACCTGCAGAACAATAAAGTGCAGACTCTTCCGGTCTGTACATCCCGTCATAAGGACTGCTCCTCTAACTCTCTCACTGTAATCCGCTTCAATACGTTCCAAAAGCCCACCATTGCCATGGTGATTCCTACTCACGGCCACCCTGCAGAACGGAGAACTGCTCCTTAGGGATTCCAAGGCTGGAAACCCATGTTTATGGAAGCAGACAGCCTGGCCTTTCTCACGCCTCAACGCTACCATAGGGCTAGATGATTGGCATCCCCTCACCCCACCGTGGTTTCCTGTGGAGCCATGTACTGTACCCATGGTGGACTGGAGTGCCCGTCCTGCCTCCTCAACTCATCAGTGGCCAGCGCTCCATCAGTGAGAAACATAACGGGTCCCCATCCTCTAGCATGGCTTGGCCCACACTGCGATTGCTGGCCAGCCTCCGGGCTGGGATGTAGGCTATACCTCTGACTCCTCGGTCCCATGGAGAAAGGAGGGATGGACAAATGACAGGAGGAAGAAAAGAAAGGGAAGAGGTCTTCGGGTGGGCTGGGTAACAATGAGTGGAAAGATGGAAAGATCAAATACACAGCTTGACTGTGACTTCTCTCTCTCTCTCTCTCTCTCTCTCTCTCTCTCTCTCTCTCTCTCTCTCTTTTCCTCCCTCCCTCCCTCCCTCCCGCTCTCTCTCTCAACTTTGCACTAGGAGTTTGATGACTTGAAAAGAACATTGCCAAATTCACAGGGATGCAAACGTCTTAAAGGTCTCAGTATAACAGACCCAAGACCTTCAGCTAAAGACAGAAGACTTGGCGTAGGTGCAAGGGCCTCTGGAAGTAGTAAGAGTTCTGGTGAGAGTCCCTAAAAGCACAAGAAGCAGGATTCCTATAGGCAACACACAAATTAGAGAAGGCACACACACACACATCTATGCCTGTAGCTATCTGAGCGGGACTCTAAAAATTCACAGATTAATGGGATTTTCCTACAAACTTTTTGGAACCTGCATATATAGATATAGATATAGATAGATGATAGATATAGATACAGATGATGGTCTTTCCAAGGGAATGACTATGCGGCTGGAGGAGCATGACTGGTTTCAGAGACCGGGAGAGGTCTCCAGGACTTACGGAGGCATGGGTTCTCAGTGAAGTCCCTGAGGAACTTCTCACACTCCTCCTCCATGTTGCCACTTCCACGACAACTGCACCACGGGGACACCACAATCCCAGTGGGGCTGGAGTCCACGTAGTTGGGTGTCATGTCAAATCCTGGGTAAGGAGAAAGGGTGGGAAGGAGAGAGGAACAGTCGGTTTTTCCCTTTGGGCTCCCAGACACCAGGCCTAACAGGATAGAAGCATGCTTCCCGTCCCCTCCACTCTTCCTGCCCCCAAACGTACGTACATCCCAAACTCAGTCTGAACTGTGGACACTGCAGTACCAGTACCCATAGGGGGCAGCAGGGAGAAGACGGGCCAGAGACAGAGAGGATGCTGGTCTCCTCACAAGAGGAAAGCAGAGAGGCTACTCTGTGGCTCCTCCCAGAGCACAGACCTTTGCCTTTGCCTCCAGTCACAAGAAAAGACAGTGCTCTGGATTCTTGGAGACATGGGCCCCCCTCCTGATTTGGGTCCCAGTGCCAACATTTACTAACTATATAATCTTGGGCAAGATTAACTTTCTCAACTTCTCTAAGCCTCAATTTCCCCAATTTCATATGGGGATGCCAATAGCAGGTATTGTATGAATGAAATACAATGGCCCCTATAAACTGCTTAACCCAGAGCCTGAATCCTCCAGTGAATATTACCTTTTATTATTATTTCAAAAGCCTTTAATGCCTCAGGACCTCGCCCGCCCCCCCCCCCCACCCATTATAAAAAACCGAGGCCTCTCCTCCCAAAAAGAGATGCCCTTGCATCTGGTTTCCCAATGTGCAGCAGAGAAGGACAAGCTCAGGCTGCCTCCATCTGCTTGCCCAAGCTGGGCTTTGGCTCTGCCCCCTGGAAATATGGGCAGCAAGGAGGCACTGTGACCCCCAGGCCCTCAAGGGAGACGCTTACCAATCATACCAGCGTAGGAGCCCAGACACGCCTGGTAATTGTCCGCAGGGCAGCTGGTGAGCGTCTGGTAGGAGGCGCGACAATTGGTGTGGAAGTCTGCCAGCCGGGACCTGATGTCAGGGAGAAGACCCAAAGGAGAAAACAGAAGTTGAGTCTGGCGGCTCTCCTGCCCTTCTCCAAGCAGCCAGTGCGCTACGTCTCCTCTCTGCAGCTTCCAAGGGTGAGAGGATGCCAGGGAGGGGGGAGG
>PVJH01029239.1:0-26297 GCA_004026705.1 Nesogale talazaci
TGACACGTGTTGCTCTACAGAAAACATACAGCAGCAATTCAGCACTCTGTACCAGGCAACACCTCCCTTTCTTTATTCCCTTAGTATCTAAGAGGCCCAGAGCTGGCAGGCCCATCCTCCTATACCTACCCCAGAGTTCCATCTGCTGGGCTGGACACCCACTATGGAAATCCACGAAGATGAAAAGCAGCAGAGTCTGTCCCCCTGGGGCCACATCCTGGGACAGATGTCCCTCACAGGTCTTGGCCTGAAAACGCATGTCTGGAAGCACCAGATCTAGAAGGACAAGAAATCACATAGTGTTTTCAATACCAACCCCCAAACCAGCCTGACTCCCAGGGGCCCTCCTGGTCAGAGTGTACCTGGCTTGGGATTTCCAGGAAGAAGCCAGCCTAACGGGCAGACATGATCTCTTTCTCCCTCGGGAGGGCGGACGGGTGTAAACCGCAGGCTTTTCCGTTAGCTGCGGACTACTCTGACCCTGTGCCACTGGGGCTCCTCTTTTAAGCTACGTAAATGCCTCCGATGAAAAACACCTGGGTCCCAAGCAAAGCTGATCTGAGAGGAAGAGCTCTAAATCCAAGCACTACCTTCTCTTGACCCTGTTTCTCTAGTCGTGTGAGAGAACAAAGAATAGAGATCTAGGAGGGACAATAGTCACGGGGCTTGTGAAATGCAGACCAAACACTCCTGTATTTCGTGAGCAAGAATTATGTCAAGTTCATCTACTCCTCATATAACTTTCTAAGATGCTATTGCTTAGCTACTAGGTACTGCCAGGCACAGGCAGAGGCTAGAGAGGGAACGTGGTGGCAGTGGTAGCAGCTGACTCGCACTGACTGCTTACACACAACACGCCAGAATCCACAGGAGAGCTCTGCATTGTTCTCTCATCAACAGACTCGGCAGCAGCACTCTGGAGCGCTAGTGGAGCTGTGGGTTAGGTGTACCAGCCACTTCGTGAGAGAAAGATGAGGCTATTTGTTTTGGTAAAGATTTACAACTCTGCTCTGTCCCATGTATGCTGCCCTGAGTCAGAATCGACCAAAAATGGCAGTGGGTTGTGTTTTGGTTTTATGGAGTAGGACCTAGTCACATGCCCATTTTACAGGAAGGAAAAGAGGACTCACTATGTGAAACAAAGATCTTCCCAACGTGAGACAGCAAGTGGTGGGGCCGAGTTCCAGGCCGACCTTTAACCAGGAGACTACATGGTTATCTGTGTTCCTAAGTGACCCTGCACCGGGTGCTAACTTTCTAGGACATGGACATTTTTATTTTTTTTGGGGGGGGGGGCATCACTGCCCTCTGGTAGGAGTAGGAGGCCCAACCTTGCTCCTGGAGAGCTGCTGCTGGATTTGAACCGCCAACCCAGTGGGCCACAATCCCGCACACAATCACTACAGCACCGGGGCTCAGCCCTGGACATGTACATTTAAGGGTGCACTTGAGACAGTTCTGAACTCCAGTCCACACAGGGAAGCGCTACCACGTGCCTCCTGATTTCCTTCTCTAGAGTAATGAGGGAGGGAGGAGATGCAGCCTCGACCTTATTTATTTCTCAAGCTAATAGAACAGGTTTAGGCAAAATCAGAAGCAAAGCAACAAGCTCGATGCTAAAATCCCGAGATAGGGAGCCCTGACAAGTCACCTCAGTAACCCTCTATTGCAAAATCCCGGCCATCTTAACAGACCATTGAAAGAACCCAAACAGTGTTTCCTCACAGAAAACACCCAGGGCAGGCCACTCTCAGGCACCCTCGGCAATAATTGGGAAAAGCACTTGCCCTGAGGGTAACCTCCTAGAGGAAGGGGCTGCTCCTGCCCTGAGACCCTTCCCTCTGAGGAGACTGCACCTCTCACAGCAGTCACAGCCCCACTGGTCCCCTCCTTCGGGGCTCACCGGAGGACCACAGACTATCTAGATTTCATGGAATGCAGGCCCGCTGATCAAGCTCGAAGCTGTGGATCTCTGAGATGTCACCGTGCAGTTGCATATTCTTTGTCTAGCTTTATTTGATGGTCCAGTCATTGACCATCAAACTTTCAGAATTCACGCAACACTGCGGTGCTTCGGTCCTCACACTTTTATGATTATAGTGGAGCCCGCTTTCCGGTCTCCCACGTGTTCAGCCATTGGTGTGGTATGGTCTGCATTTCAATGCCTGTCTCAGTGGAAAACATTTGCATATGCCCTCTCTGGCAGGTGTCCAGCTTTCACCGGTTTCACTCTGCTGTTTCTTTCTTTCTGCCTTACGCTTCTGTGGTGTTTTGATTCCTTTTCCACATAATCTTACATGGATTTCCCCACTGTATTAGGGAACCTGCTCTCTTTTCTCTTCTGTAGACCAAAGGAGCTACTGGTCCCTTAAAGTCCCAGAGATTAAAGTACAGAGAAATGCCCCCAAACAAGTCCCTAGCAGATAAAGGGTGCCGGTGGCAGCAATGAGTGTGATGGGAGGAGCAGCAGCCTTCACTTGCCAAATGGTCAAACTCTGATGGGGCCTCCGTACCTGTCTGTCTCCATCCAATAGTATCCCGAAGTTGGCCAGACTTTCCCACCCTCATCTGAGCCATCAGATCACTGGGTCCCTATTTTTACAAACAGCTCCTATTCATATTTTCCCAAATTTCTCAGATGTTTCCCTAGTTTCTTCACTCCAGTGCGGAGAGAGTCACATACCTCCATCCAAATTGAAATCCAAACGGGGTGTCACGCACCACTGGTATTTCTCCCAGTCGATGAAACAGGAGGGATCTGTAGCTGGCTGCTCCTGACCGGGCAGTACCAAAGGCAGACCTGAAGGTCCATAGAGAAACATGTGCGGAGGCTAAAGAAAAGTGCCAGCTTTTAGTTCATAATGACTGCTTGTATCGAACACACACACTCCGGTCTGGCCTCACGTGCGAGAACGGGGGCCCTCGAGATGACTCCGCTTAAGGCCCAGAAGTTGGTTCTGGGGTTAATGAGTGGGGCCGGTAGGTCCAGTATTGGGGTGGCGAATTCATTGATATGACAGAGTTGAGTGGTACCATGGCCAAATACTGTGCTAAGTTCTGGGGATTCAGAAACTAGACATCCCAATTGAAGGACCACCTCTCTTTATCATCACCACAGGCAGAACTACCTGGCATTATTCATCTGTTCTTTTTTTCACAGGAAAGTTATCCGGTTCCTTCCAGAGAGGGGGTTGAGGAGAAACCTTGGCTTTACTCGGTACCCTTCTACTGTCTAGACCATGGGGGTGGGGAGGGAAATGCTCATCTACTGGGCCACAGAAGGCCCGTGAAACCAACAGGAGCTAGCATCGCATGCCTCACCAAAGAGAAGCAGTTCCAGTCGTCACTCCTTGGGGTGAATTAATTAAATGTCTGAACAATATGACTCATGAATAGTGCTATATATATCCCAAATGGTCCTGGGCAGGAAAAAAGCTTCCCTGCTCCTAGTCTAGATGTTAAAAACATCTTTGACATAGAAAATGTCCAGGCACAGTCTTCATGAGGCTCCTTTCCTCCTGCCTCTCTCAAAGAGGCTCTCAGCTGACATCTACCAGAACTTGACCCTGGCCTTCCTCTGGTCATAGGCTTTCTACTCTCATTTCCTTTACTCCCACAGCTTCAACACCTAACCGTTACCGAGCACTTCTTCCATGCCAAGCAATATGCTAGGCACTTCACTGATCATAATTAACACTGAAGCAAACAAACAAACCAAAAGCCTTTGGGGAGGGAAGGCAATAAAGTCATGGGGAAGGTATTACCATCCCCATTTGAAAGCTGGGGGAATGAAGGCTTAGATTGGCTAAGTACACTGCCTACAGTCACCCCCACCCTGGCCCCCCGTGAATCTAGAATTCAGCACCTTGCCACGGTCTTCACCACAGCATGGTGCTGTACTGACTTTCAAGTCTCCGTATCTCTGATCACTGACAAGTCTAGACCAGAATTTCTAGATAGATGTTTACTCTCTTAAAATATGTCCTACTGGGGCTGAGCCCAGTGGCACAGTGGTTGTGTGCCGGAGTGTGGCCCACTGGGTTAGCGGTTCAAATCCAGAAGCAGCTCTCCAGGAGCAAGGCTGGGATTCCTACTCCCACCAGGGCAGTGATGCCCCCAAAACCAACAAACAAAAAATATGTCCTACTATGAGCACCACAAACTCAGCAGACTGAAAGCCAAACTCCTTTTCTGTAAGCCCTAATTCTGCTATTTGTTTTGTGTCTTGCTTGGAACCCTTATGGGTCTGCCAGACATCAATGAGGAGACCGAGCCATCAATTTTAGTCCTGCCGTAGCTTGACTTCTCCTGCCCCTCATCATGTTGAATCCTTTCACCACACTGCCATTCAGATGATCCTTTTCTTTTGCTCGGCTCACTGACTCATTTACTGATGACTGGCTCCTCTCTTCTGTTCATCTTCCTCTGTGCTGCTGAAGACCCCTTCTAAAGTCAACCTGGCCCCCAGACATACTCGGAACTTTTAAAAACACCAACTCACTGTTCATCAGTCAACGCTGCCTCCCAGCATCCCTCTGGGTTTCGGAAACTGCAGCTGCTTACAGGAGTAGAAAGTGCAGTCTTTCTCCCGCGGAGCTGCAGGTGGTTTGGAACTGCCCACCTTGAGGAGCGTGGCTCAATACATAACCACTGTGACTCCAGGTGGCTCCTCAAAGACACACTGGCTCCACCACACTTCCTTACAGTGACTTCGCCAGCATCATCCCACCTTCCTACACCATTCCGCTCGCACTTGTCATATTACACTTCTTCCACAAACAACATTCCCCTTTGTACATGTCATTCCACTGTAAACGGCCCCCTCCTTTCCAAGGCCTCCCTGTCGTCATCTTCAACCATCCACAAGGCTCCACTGGTCCCTCCTGTGATTGTTACTTCCTCTTTTGGGCTTTCAGAGTGCTCTGCCCCTCATGGCACTTAGACCCATGCCTTCTTTATCTGGTCATTTGAATCCATATGTTTTTTCTATTTGCCTATAAGGTTGCTGATCAACCTGCCTCAGCACCTAATACGAGTTGTATACATACGAGGTAGGTGCAAATGATAGTTAAATAGATATTAAAATAAGTCTTTAAATAATTTAAAATCAGAGATCGCGCTTTTAGAGCCCGCAGCTGAAGCCTGAGAGGTTAAGGGGCAAACAGCAGGTCCTCTGATCTCAAGTCCAGATGCTCCTGCTGTGATTTATAAACGTGGCTGCTTAGTGTTCTTACCCCGTGAAACTTCGAATCCCTTAGTGGCATTCGCAGGCTAGTGGTGATGCCGGTGATGAGTCAATACAGTCTCTAGACCAATTCTTCCTGAGACTTGTCATTTAAAAGCACGCTCAGACGTTGGGTAAAACACTAAGGTCCTCCTCTGCTGGGCTGCAATTTATCGATTAGCGTGACCTCTCAAAGGAATCGGCCTGTGTGTACAGGTCCAGCTACCTCAAGCTAGTGAACAATGATGGTCATGGAGCCACAGACGTTCTGTGCCTCACTTCCCCTGAATTTCATTTTAGCGTATGTGCCGTCGAAGCAAGCACTACCTGAATTTCATTTTAGTCCGTTGGAAATACAGCTAGAAATTTATTTTCCCATGTTTTATTTTTTTTTGGGGGGGGGCATCACTGCTCTCCGGCGGTGGGAGTAGGAGGCCCAGCCCCACTGCTGGAATTGAACCTCCGTCCCAGTGGGCCGCAGTCCCGCGCACAACCACTACGCCACCGGGGCTCAGCCCTTTTCCCATGTTTTAGAAGTAAAATTACTACCCTGTGAGAAACATCTTGCTTTCTCAAATCTAATAAGATCAGAGGAAGAGCGGGCTTCCTACTCCCATCAGGGCAGTGATGCCACCAAAAACAAACAAACAAACAAAGATCAGAGGAAAGAGCATGATGCTGCTCAACTGCAACAAGAAGTTGCAGAAGGAACAGGAGACGGTGTGTGTCGGCGTCACCGGGGCAACCAGTGGGAGACACGTGGGGTCCTCGCTGTGGGCTGCTGGACCCAGAGCTCATGTGCTGGAGGCTTTCTTTGAATGTGGGTGTAAAATCCCCTTTTAAAGACAGTTGGACAGACTTTATGATCCAAAGGATATGGAGACTGAAGAAATCACGCCCATCTGGATGGAAGAGGCCTTCAGGCAGGGACACAGAGCAGCCACTGGGATCAGTATCAGCTCCCCCAACAAGCCCATGCCAGCCACGTCGTCAGGGATGGAAAGTGTGACTGGTAGTCCTGGCACAGGGTGAATTCTGCTGCAGAGGAATTCAGTTGCACCAAATGTCGGTCTGCTGTCAAAAAACAGGGGTGACAAATTTAACTCTTCTTCCTACAGGACACATGACTTGATGCAAATCGTTCATCTGCTGAGAGTCTAGTATCCAGAATAGATAAGGAACTGTTGCGACTCAATCACAAAAAGGAAAAGCACCCAATGCAAAGGAATTGAATGGACATTCTCCAAAAGAAGAGATACAATTAGGTCTCCTCACTAGGAAACAGAGACGCACCACTTCCCGCACACTGGGGTACCTGTAATAGAAATAACAGAGTAATCTCTGAAACTGGGACCAGTGTCAGGCAGAGTCCTGTCAGATATTTGTCACCAACTGAGAATGATGGAGAACTGGGAAGAGTGCACCCTGCCGGGGCAGGAAACGTGGGGACTCAGAAAGCCAGGTTGACACTAAGAACCAACATTGGTAAAATGGGGAGGGATGAGGACCCTCATGTCATGCAGTGTTGCTTGGATCATAAAAGGGTATAGCCACTGTGGGAAACATTTGATGTTAAATAAGTTAAACTTACATAAAAAGTTAACCAGGGAAAGAAAAAAAAAGTTAACCAGGGAACTACCCATCAACCAGCAATTTTGCTCTTGGATGTATGCCCCAAAGAACAGAAAACGGCTATTCAAACACTGCATTCAAATGCTCACAGCAGCACAATTCACACAGCCAACAGGTGGAAGCCATCCAGCTATCTATCAACAGATGAATGGAAGACCAAATGTGCTCCCTCCTAACAATGGGTCATCATTCACCCACCAGGGGCAACGGTGTTCCGATGCGTGCTACAACGTGGAGCAACCTCCAAAACACTGCTAAGCCGAAGATGCCAGACACAAACGGTGCATGATTCACTCTACCTGGTATTTTTATGATTCCACTTATATGACAAGTCAAGAGCAGGCCAATCCCCAGAGGTATAAAGCAGATGAGTGGATGTGGGGCGGAGGGAATGGGAAGTGGCTGTTTCGTGGGTGCATGTCTGCTCTAGAGGTGGTGAACATGTTTTGGAATTAGATGGTTACATAACATTATAATGCGCTGCCTACCAGTAGTGATTATATAGTTTAAACCCCCAAAGCCAAACTCACTGCTATCGAGTCACTTAGAGCTGGTGGCAACAGCGCCGTAGGGCAGAGTTGAGCCACTTCGCAGTTTCTGAGACTAAGTCTTTGTTTTGGGGGGGGGCATCACTGCCCTCTGGTGGTGGGAGGGAGGCTAAGTCTTTATGGGATTCGAGTCCCCTGTCTCCCTCCGAGTGACTGGCAGGTTCAAACCGCCCACCTTGTGCAGCAGCTCGATGCTTAGCTCTCTGTAGCACCAGAGAGCCTTTGTATATCAAGAAGGATTAGAGAAAGACAGAGGGTGTGGACTTCATTACCTGTATATATAAAAGAATAAAACGTGTTCTAATCTGAGGTGTAATTTGGGGCAAGACCAAGAAAAGGGATTTATTTGAATGGCCTCAGAAATCTCTTTAAGTCTTAGGGTGACTGTTGCTCTTGACGCCGGGCATCTAAATAGAGGCAGAAATGGCAGGGTTCAGAATAAGTTAGCTGTGTTTAAGCATACCGTAGGTCTTTTTGGTCTATAATTCAAGCTATTTGGATCCTATGGTTGTTGAACTGTGCAAAAAGGCAAGGCAAGCCCGTTTGGCTGTCTTAAATGACTTACCACCTCTTTAATGGATTTTGTAATTCTCAAGAAGGTGAGGGTGGGGAGAGAGCTGCTTTCCCAAAGTGTGCAAAATGCTGATGCATGACAAATCACTCACAAGGAATTCCTTTATATTTGCCAGACCTCTGGAGTCAAGAGTTCACGTAGCGCTCACATTCGTGTCATTCTCTTCTTATGTCTAAGTGTGATGGGAATTGGCAAGGTGTGTTTGGTTTCACTGACAGAAGAAAACAAGGCTTTGGGACAGGAAGGGACACACCTTTGGGCCAATTAGAATATATGCAAGGATTTGAAAATAAGAAGTAGAAGTGTTCAACACAAATAGCTACTGTATTTACTTTCACTGTATTAAGAGAGAAGCTGACAAATGCCAACTGAGACTCTTTCTAACGTCTGCCCACGTGTATCCCCCGACAGGCAAGCAAGGGACCGAGAGCGCTCACAGGGCTTTCCCCTTTACCTCACGTAATGCGACGCAGTGATGACGACAGCAATCCCATCGGGGAGCTTGAAAACAGGCTCATTCTCTGCCCTGCAAAGCAAAGCGAAGACAGAAGCTAACGAGTCCAAAATGCACCTCTACCTGGTGAAATGCCGGCCCGTGAGCCCCTGCCAGCCCACAAACGACTGGCCTCCAGTAACCTACTTAACAAAAGGGAAAAGAGCGATTTTTAAGCTCACCCATTCTAGCGGAAGGAAATAACACAAAAACTTTAAGTGGATCTAACTCCTTCAAAAATAACATAAAATAAGGAAGTGTAGAATAAGATTAGCTCAAGGTGGTTTGGGATCAAGAAACCAAAGTGAGCGCCTCTTGACAAATGGCCAAAAAGCGTGAGAAAACTTCAGCAAGAGGGCGCCATGTCCAAGCAGGCCTTACCTGAAGGTCTCCTTGGCCAGGACTCCATTCACCTTCACACTGAAATGAAATGTGAGCTGCAAAATAATGCATGAGAAGTGAGATTTACCCTGAACCGAGAGCCATTATAAACTTCCACACCCAGTGCCTAAAGGACAAGATATCGTTCCGCATCGTTTTAAAAAGGAATGATTGATTCTGTTGTAGCACGCTGGGTTACCAGAGGGGAGAATGGACTCAACAGCAAAGTCTTTTGTTTGGTCTGCTCCCCTCCTTACATTTTATGTATTTCTATGATAAGTGGATTAGATACCAATAAAACGACATTAAATTTGTGTGTGTGTGTAACTGTTGAGGATATATACAGCGAGACACAGACAAGTCGACAGTTTCTCTGTGTACAGTTTAATGACACTGATCACAATCTTCGGGTTATGCAAACATCCTCACCTTTTTTTTTTAAATTTTTTTTTCATCCTCACCTTTCTTTTGTGGCTTGTTCCTCCCCCATGAACAAAGCTCACTGTGCCCTGGGGTTCCTGTCTAATCCTTCAAATTGCTTTGCGGTTGTCAACTCGATCCCATATACCTAGACCTTAAGAGAGCATGATGCTCAAGGAAAGCATTTTTTTTACTAGGTAAGCTAACTTATTATTTGGTTTTAAAACTTCAGAGGAATCATCTTGGGGGGGGGGGCTGCTGCATTCTTCTGATTCATATTTAACACTTAAGTCTATATTCAGATTCTGAATCATCAGTATATTGAGTCCTATGTCACAATGCTGAAATGTCACAAGTCACCAGGAAGTCCCGTCCTCTTGTTCTCTGCTATCCTCTTAACCCATCTTTCTGCTTTTAAAATAAATCATCACTTTTTCTAAGGAGTCCCTGGGTAGCATGAATGCTCATGCAGTGCTGGCTCATTAACGACCGGGAAGGAAGGAAGGCCGGCGTGGAGATGGGAGCAGCTTCCACATTGGCAGTCTCGGAGACGTAATGGAAAGGGTTTTGCTCCGTACATTTGGAACTGCTCTGAACTGGAATCGACTCAGTGGCAACCAACAACAATCCTTTTCCTCTCTCTTCTTTGATTTCTATACATAGAACATTCTGGATTTTTCTTTTCTCTAACTTGCCCTGTCCCCATCTGATTTTTGTATCCTTCCTCCAATGTGGGTCATTGCTCCCCATTATTTCCTACATTCAAATGGCATTTTTCTTTCTACACAACACAAAAGGTAATAGTAGACTCCACAGTTCAAAATATTTGATCAACATTTCCTTACTTGCTCTGAGACTCTGTATGGGAAAAAGGTGGCAACCACCAAGTGAGGTTTAAAAAAAAGCAGTATATGTCCATGGGCTCTAAGATTACCTTAGATACACAGTACCCAAATCAGGTTAGTTTTATCAGTTGTAGTCACCATCGCTGAAAGAAAGGATCCTTCCAGGTCTGACAGGAAGTAGCCATAAAAAGGACACACAAGCAGCAACGTCCGGCAGAGAAGAGCTCACCTTTGGATGCACCATGATGATTCTGCGTAGAAAATTCTTTACAGCCAGACCATCTATCGTCAAAGTTCTGGGCTTTTCATCAACCTGGAACATCACAGCAACGACACCCAACACACACACACACACACACGAGCACAAATTAGTCAAATGATTGTCTTGTTGCCTAGTAGTAACTCATCTTTGAGTATAAGAACTCGACACAAAATGAAGCTAAAAGACCATCACTTCTCCAGTTTCAGCAGCTATTTCATGTACCTTCAGGAGACACTTCAGTAATGAGCAGGATAAACCAATAATCTAGAAGACATCTTTGGAAATAAAGTTATTCACATTGTAACTGGGGAAATATGTCTATCTTCACTCTACTGTTCTAAAGTGCTTGAGGACGACCTATACAAAGGAGCGACACTAAAAGAAGCCTTATTTTTAACATCGATCCACCCATTCAGATACTTAGTTGTGTGTAAAGAAAAGCTACAGTGCACCGTTCTCTAAAGCCAGAAAACCTGGGTTCTAATACCCCTCTGTAAAAATAGTTAACCATGGAAACAATAACCTAGCTGCTTTCGTCCTCATTTCCTGATCTGGAAAAAAGGGGTAAGCCTACCCTTACTACTTTACAGAATTGTTTCAAGGGTCTAAGAATATAAAAATTAAAATAATAATAATAATAGATACCACTTGTTGAATGCCTACCATGCTACAAGTAGTGTGCAGGTGGTCTATGTACACATGACCTCATACAATTATGGATGGTAGCTATGGCTATGCCTTCTTTGTGAAAAGAAAAATAAAGCTGGGCGACTTGTCCAAGGTCACAAATTTGCTCAATGGCACAGCCAGGATTTGACACTAATTCTCTATCATCCCATCTGCCTATGTGCTTTTTTGTTTGTTTGTTTGTTTGTTTGTTTGTCTTTTACAAGCTTCTACCTGTTTGTTTGTTTGTTGGGCATCACTGCCTCTGGTGGTCGTGGGCGCTACCCAGTGTTGCTCCTGAGAGCGGCCGCTGGATTTGAGCCGCCAAGCCCGTGAGCCGCAGTCCCGCACTCAACCACGTACGCCACCGGGGCTCAGCCCCCTGCCTATGCACTTTCCGACGTATCAGGATGCTCTGGTACCAACACAAGGCAGACATACCTGCCCCCTTACAGGGGATGAGCCTCAGAGAGTGTCAACAACTAACCTAAGGTTATCAAGATCGACCGGATGCCAGAGGTTAGTCTGAACTACTTTTCCATATCGCCTCCCATCATTGAATACAAATCCCAAGTCAAATGCATCGCCCTCAGGTCAATTCTACCTGATGATACAGAGTGCTCAGTGATGCGCCTCCCTACTGGACCACAGCCACCCAATAATACAGAGTGCAACTATTTAACAGATTTACTTAACAGAATGTCACATCTTTTTCCCACAGAGATGCTGATGGGTTGAAACCAAGGACCTCTGGGTCAGCAATCAAGCACTTAACTTATGTGCCACCAGGATTTCTTCCACCTAATATAGTCCTCTTAAGATGAAAGTGAGAAACTGAGAAGCCCAGGAGAATAAGAAGAAAGGGTTTCCCAAATACAGCCATAGGGCAGCTTTGCAGTCTTTAGAGAATGAGCAGGTGTATCATTGTGATGGAGACAAATTCTTCATGTAGCTTTCCTGGCCTTTTCCTCTGAGTACCCATTCAGTTTTCAATGTTCTTAAAATTTCTAATTAATCTCCATAAACATTCTGGGAATCCAAAAAAAAAAAAAACCAATCACTACAACCTTGTGAGCTGGCCCTTCTGCCTTGACCCTAATTGGTCCAGTTGCTATTGTTCTGATCGGGTCCTTTTTTTTCTTTCAGTCTTTAAAAGGCACTAAGGAGACTAAGGCAAGTATGTGACTGAGATAATTTTTCGTGTCTGCAGTTATCCACTGATCCCAGAGGCAAATTTAAACCCATGTCATAAACTCCTGTATTGTAAATTGGAATGCTGATAGCAATATTTTGGGGTTCACCCTTATGTGGTCACATAAACAACAAACCACAGGAAGCACAGGTGCAGATATATCCCAACAACTCACAGGATGGGTGGGTCAAAAGTTTAGGGCGAAAGTCACAGTGGACAACAAGTTACACAACTGGCATGTGTTGATGATGGATACAATCGAATTGGCTCCAGCCCCTAGCAATCTTACGTACAACGTTGCGCTGCGTCCTCCAGCGACTCCTCACTTTTCCTATGCCTGAGCCCATCTCATTGGGGGTCTTCCTCTTTTGTGCTGCCCTTCCACTTTACCACACATGCTGTCCTTCTCCAGGGTCTGCTCTCTCCTGACAACACGTCCAGAGTACGTAAGGCGTCGTCTTGCCAGGCTTGCCTCCAAGGAGCACTCTGGCCTTACTTCTTCCACCGCACATTTTGTCCTTCAGCATCCGTGGCTGAGGGAAAACCTTCAGGATTCTCCAGCACCCCAATTCAAACCATCTATTCTTCTCTTGTCTGTCTTGATCCATGTTCAACTTCTGCATGCACAGGATGCAGTGGAGAATAGCGTGGCTTGGGTCAGGCACACCGAGGCCTCAAAGCAGCATCCTCGCTCTTCGCCACACTCGCGAGGTCTTGTACGGCAGATCTACCTAATGCAATACGCCTTTTGATCTCCTGATGCTGCTGCCATGAGCACTGATTGTGGGATCCACGCAAGACAAACTTTCCGACAACTTCAACCTTTCCTCCATTTGTCACGATGCTACCTATTGGCCCATTTGTGAGGCGTTTAGCCTGACTTCCATTGAGCTGTAATTCATACTGAAGACTATAGTCTTTAGTCTTCATCAGCAAAGTGTTTCTTTCAATTCCTCCTCACTTTCAGCAAGCAAGGTTGTGTCATCTGCAAGCCAGAGCTTGTTCATCCGCCTTCCTCCAATCCTGATGCCACTCTCTTCTTCATATAACCCAGCTTCTTGGATTATCTGCTCAGCATGAAGCCTGAACGAGTATGGTGAGAGAATACGGCCTTGATGCACACCTTTCCTGATTTTAAATCTTGTAGTATTCTCTTGTTCTGGTCGCACAACTGTCTCTTGATTCATGCACAAGTTTTGAATGAGCACAATGACGTGTTCTTTAATTCCCATTCTTTTCAACACTATCCACACCCAGTATATTAGGGTCCACACAGTCTAATGCCTTTGAATGGTCAATGAAACACAAGGAAACATCTTTCCGGTATTCTCTGCCTTCGGCCAAGACTCATCTGACATCTGATATCCTTGGCTTCACGTACTTTTCGGAAACTGACTGAACTTCCTGCAGCTCCTTGTCATCACATAGTTCCAATGACATTGTTCTACATCCGACTTTAGTGAATGATGTCTGGGATCTTAAAAGCATGCAAGTGGCCACCTAAGGTACAACTACTGGTCTGTTTCCATGGAGTAGAAGAGAAGGAAACCGAAGGTTCAAAGCAGAAACTAGTCCACAAGACTAATAGCCCATATGCACAACAGCCTCTTCTAACCTAAGACCAAACGAACGAGCTGGTGCTCAACTGCCACTATAATTTATATGGAATAAGGACACAAGAGAAGGTCCTAAAAAAAGAAAGAGAAAGAAAATCACAGAACAAATCTTAAATTCCTAAAAAAAAACAAAAAACAAAAAACGGCCAGCACGACTGAACTAATAACAATTAGTGGAACCTCCAAGACTATGGCTCTAAAATAATCTTTCAGTGTGAAATTGAAGCTGTTTCTCCAGGTCACCTTTCTTTCAGCCAAATAATAGATGGCCTGACAAAATAAACAGCATCACCCATGAGTGATGTACTACCTTAAACAATGAAGCTGACGAGCCCAAATAATCAACATTTACCCAAAAGCAAAGGAGAAAAGACAAGAAGATGTGGGGGCGGAGAGCCAGATCAATGGAAGCAGAACAAACGGAACAGAAACAATGCAAAAATTGTAAATAATAGCGCAGATCAATTTGATTGCAATTGTTAAAGGGGAACCGAATTTGTGGTACAAACTTTCACCTAACACACAATATTTTTAAAATATTGGTTTCTGGTATAAAATGTTACTAGTAGAAAAGCAATGGTCTCTTACAGGAATTTTCTGTACTTAACACTTCCAAAACAATTTCTTGGAAGAGTTTCAAACCTCTGTAACCTTGGTGATTACAGGGTGTGTTACAGAAGAGGCTAATTATATCTCAACACCAAGGAGGCCAAGTGAGTGAAAATTCCTTGAGCAGTTACCAGAGAGGGGCTGCAATTAATACTGATTTTATCAACACCTGCTAGATGCAAGCAGTCCACATGCATCCATTTAGCAAAAATACCAATCTTGTAAGAAATAGCCCCATTTTATAGATGTGGATAAGATAATAAGACGAAAAATGGGGGGAATCGACTGCGGTAATTGGCGCATAAAACCCACCCCCACCCTAAGGGGGCGAACAACAGAACCATGGGTGAAGGGTGACAGCAGTGGGTGTAAGAAATGAAAATAATAATACTTTATAATCAATGGGTCATGAGTGTCATGGGAGAGGGGTATAGGAGGGGGAAAAGAGGAGCTGATACCAAGGGCTCAGATATTAAATAAATGTTTAGAAAAAGATGATGGAAACATGTATAAATATGCTTGAGACACAATTGATGTATGGAATGTAATAAGAGCTGTAAGAGTCCCCAATAAAATGATTTTTTTAAAGAACTGATAATGTGAATTGATGTGTCTAAGGCTACGTGACTAGTTAAGTGACAAAACTGGAATTCAAAGCTAGAACTAATTCTACAGTCCACATCCCATTATGTGATGCTGTGTCAGCCCCATCATTTACTGGGCACAGGACAATCTGAGCCAAGTAACAGAACCTGTCCTTCATGTGTGGAACCTGACAATGCTTCTACATGTCTACTGAATGTATGCATTTACGCACCAAAACAAACAAACAAACAAATACCCTAACATATAATGGGACTTATGTGGCCAGAGAAATAAGACAATCTCTGACTCTTTGGTTCACAGCCCAGGAGAAGAGAAAGACTAGTCAGTCAGGTACAAGACAAAGTGAGAATCTTAGGATTTGGCTAAAAGAGATGCCTAAGGACCTAGGGGGCTGGCCCCTCCCCCAGACCTCCTGTCGGGTCCAAAGAGGGTCTCACGCATAGGCAAGAGCTTGTCTCCGAACAGTCTAGGAAAATTATAATAAGTTATAATAAATAACTAAAATGATACTACATACACAACCTTTTATTAGAGTTGGGGGTTAGAAAAATC
The DNA here is from genome assembly GCA_004026705.1 of Nesogale talazaci. NCBI lineage: Eukaryota > Metazoa > Chordata > Mammalia > Afrosoricida > Tenrecidae > Nesogale > Nesogale talazaci. The sequence goes on from PVJH01029239.1 coordinate 15,621, forward strand.
CAACACCTATCATTCATGTGACACCTTCTCCAAGTTGAATCAACTCCCCGAGTCATTTCCCCTTAAGGTTTATTTTGCTACCGCACTTGAAAAAAATCTCACTATGTTTTCTCTGTAATCCAGAACAGTTGATCACTTTGTTCCAGTTGAGAGGAAGCTTCTGGGTTAACAACTAGATAACCAATTCACAAGAAGTTACAGAATCGGGGCTGAGCCCCGGTGGCGTAGTGATTGTGCGCGGGACTGCAGCCCACAGGGATGGAGGTTCGATTCCAGCTCCACGGAGCAAAGGCTGGGCCTCCTACTCCCACCACCTGAGGGCAGTGATGCCTCCCCCCCCACACACACACACACACAAAAAGTTACAGAATCTTAGACACATGAAAATTAACCTTAGGGTTGTGAAGTCTCCAGAATATTGTATTTCTGGGGAAAAAAATGTTCAAGGCAATACAATAAAAGGGGTTCTCTCAAGACTAGACCCACGAACCAAGGGCAAGAGAATGCAATGAGAATCTACCCCTTTGAGAATACCACAAGCACTGCAAAAATTTTAACATATACCATAGGAAAAGCTAATGACAAGGCCGATGACTTGAGGATTCTCCTCACCAATGGAAAGCAGGTTGGTACAGTTCTCCAGCATCACATCCTGATATAGAAGTCTTCTGAGCAGGGTTCAGGAGCTGCCATTCCTCCCAGGTGAATTTTACCATCATACCACCACATCATTGAATGTCAGTGATTCCTGAGTATTGACCATTTCCTTTGGTCCTTAGGACACTGCTGGTTACCGGAATATTCTATTTTTGTCTTAGCTTGATCAGCTCTAATAATGTTCACAAACTTCAGTCTCTCATGAGGACATCCCAGAAATAATAATACACAATCCAGGCACTTCTCCCTCCTTCCTCTAGCTGGTGATTCAAAATCTGCAGGCCAGTGTGCAAATACCTCGGACCTCAATGGTCAGGTCAGCCTGGGTCATTGCACACACAGGCACTCTCCCCACATCAGATCAGATCAGAGAAAACACAGGGACTGTCACTCTTTACGACAGTAGAACGCCTCATCTTTTCCCCATGGAGTGTTTGTTTGGGGATTATGAAACTGCCAACCTTGCAGTGAGCAGACCAACATGTAACTACTAAGCCACCAGGGCTTCTTCTTGGACTACAAGTCTGATTATTTGATGAGACATGGACAGTTTTATACTTATAAAACAGTAACTTCTGCACTATTAAGGATCCTTATCAACACTTTCTAGAAGAAAGTGTCTATCTTCAAAAACAAGCAAACAAACAATTGCAGCGGAGTGACTGTGGACCATGGCGTAGAGTAAACCGACACTCCTCAGGGTTTTCAAGGCTGTGACCTTTCAGTGCGGAGCACCAGGTCTTTCTTCTGAGGGGCTTCTCAGTGGGTACAAGTCACTAACCTTTTTGAGCCTCGTCACGCACCTAACCGAGCCTCCCAGAGACTCCTGCACACCGACAAACATACATGGAAGGAGTCCTGGTGTTGCCATAGGCAAGCACTTTCCTGCTAACCCAAAAAAGATCATTTCAAAGTCCTGACAATCTGTTTCTGTCAAGATCACAGCCGTGGAAGTTCTGCTCTGAAGCTGTTCTACCTTGTGTGTCACACGGGGTGCTATCCGTCAGAACTGACTTGATGGCAGCCAACAACAATATATATACACAGTAAAGACCCCTATTCTCAATTTAAAAAAACCCACCCTCTCCTTGCACTCAGCATTAAGATAAAACTATAAAACAGATTAAATGATCGAGCATATTTTGTGACTTCAGACTGTCTTTGTGAGCCAGTCTAGGGAGCCCTGGTGGCATAGCGGGTTACACACTAAGCTGCTAACTGCAGGGTCTACAGTTTGATACCACCTGTCACTCTGAGGGAGAAAGATCAAGTTTTCCACTCCCTTAAAGAGTTACAGTCTTCGAGACCCACAGGGGCAGTTGATGGAAACTGGGGACTTGGATGAAGGGATCTGGCCTTCCTTCTACACTTGCAACCACGGTCGCCATCATGGACATGGGAAACCAACCATATTTGGAGAAAGGTCGCCGATGTTCCCAAGTAGAAATGCCTTCGAATACACATTCTCCCCTGCCAAAGTCCTCCATTAAGGAGCAGTCATAAAGGAGCTACCACAAAAGACGAATCCTTCCTGCATCTGGCCGATTCCCTATGCCTGGAGGTTAGCTACAGATAAGAGCAACCAGGTTCGGCACCCTGATGCAGGTAAAATGGAGCCAGCTCTTTTGACGCGCATCTAGATTGTTCCCCTGAGGAGGGCTCAGGGACATGTGAGGTCAACTCGTACCAGAGTCAAGATGCTGATTCACCTCACTGATCCTTATGATATCACCCACTGACTATGTAATATGCTCACTGTAGGGCATGCATGCCATTTGGAAGATCTGTTAGCCTCATGACATATACCCACTGGAAACTATATTCACTCTCTTGGCCCCGACATAGGGACAAGGAGCCCCTGTGCCCTGCTGTCTGTTATTTTCCACAATTGCAAAGTCACTCCTAAGGACCCATTTGAGTATGGGGACCCATACTCCCACAGGCAGCTCTAACCTGTCCTTTGGGGTCACCAAAAGTTAGAATCGACTTGATGGTGCTGAGTTTGGTTTGGGGAGTGAGCCAGTCTAATGAACCGCAGGCGGTGAGGCTCAGAGTCCATGAGACATGCAGCCTCACCGCCCTCTGAAAGGGTCTCTTTCGTCTCCTCACCGCCTGCTCCAGGGGCAGGTTTATTACACCTGTAGTCTCCACTCACGAGGCTTTGCTACAAACCCTGCCACTCAGCTTTTGTCCCCAACTGGCCCACGCCCAGTGAGCACTTTCCTAACCTTCTCTTTTCTGTTCTCTCCTCATTCAAGCAAGTGTCTGTGAGCCAAGGAAGTGACACAGAAAAGAACCCCAATTTTTAAAGTGTGGGTGACCAGGAACTTGAACTAAAGTGGGAGAATTACAGGTTGAAGTTCTGAGGGAAACGACCGCTCTCTCAGGAAACAAGGGCATGCAGTGCGTGCCGTAGATAGCCACCGGATCTCTTGACCAGCTGACAATGGTACCTGGCAGCCTGCTGAGCAAATTTGAATGTGTCAATCCCCATAATCGCAGCAAGAATCCAGTCTTTCCCACCAGGCTTCTGATCTTACTAAGCCTCTTCTCAGTCTCCCACTCAGGGCTCCAACCATATGCCACCAGGCTGGACTACTGTGATCTTTCATAATCTCCATCACTGACTGGTCCCATGTCACCCAGTCCCCATGTTCTCCTCTGTACTCCATCATCCTGGAAGACTTTCACATCCTATAAACGAACAGTTCCTGGTTCCATGGCCTCCTCCTGCCACATCTGTTGCCATCATCATTCTCAAAATATTTGCTTTCTACTTGAGCCGTGGTTCTGGCTCCTCAATCCCCACCTCCCCCCTTCCTTCCCTCATCCTTGATAATTTATAAATTATTATTATTTTGTCATGTCTTACATTGTCCAATGTCTCCCTTCATCCACGTCTGTTGTCCATCCCCTAGGGGGAGGGTTATATGCAGATCCTTGTGATCAGTTCCCCCTTTCTACCTCACCTCATCTTTACCCTCCTGGTATCGCCTCTCATTGGTCCTGAGGAGTTATCTGTCCTGGATTCCCTGTTTCCAGTTTTTGTTTGTTTGTTTTTATTTTGGGGCATCACTGGTGATCGTGGGAGTTACCCAGCACTGCTCCTGAGAGCAGCTGCTGGATCTGAACCGCCAAGCCCATGGGCCGCAGTCACCGGGGCTCAGGCCTGTTTCTAGTTTTTTTTTTTTTTTTTAGGCATCACTGCCCTCTGGTGTTGGGAGTACGAGGCCCAGCCTTTGCTCCTGTGAGCCGGAATTGAACCTCCATCCCAGTGGGCCACAGTCCTGCGCACAACCACTACGTCACCAGGGCTCAGCCCCCGTTTCCAGTTTTTATCTGTACCAGTGTACATCTTCTGGTCTAGCCAGATTTGTACGGTAGAATTGGGGTCATGATAGTAGGAGGAGGGAGGAAGCATTAAAGAACTAGAGGAAACTTGTATGTTTCATCGTTGCTATCCTGCACCCTGACTGGCTCATCTCCTCCTCAAGACCCTTCAGTAAGGGGATGTCCAGTTGCCTACAGATGGGCTTTGGGTCCCCACTTTGCACTCCCTCTCATTCACAATGATATTTTGTTCTTTGATGCCTGCTTCCTGAAAACTTCGACACCTTGTGGTCACACAGGCTGTTGTACTTCTTTTCACGTGGGCTTTGTTGCTTCTCAGCTAGATGGCCACTTATTCATCTTCAAGCCTTTAAGACCCCAGACACTGTATCTTTTCATAGCTGGGCACCATCAGATTTCTTTACCACATTTGTTTATGCACCTGATTTGTCTTCAGCAATCATATTGGGAAGGTGAGCATTATGGAATGCCAGTTTAATAGAACAAAGTGTTCTTGCATTGAGGGAGTACTTGAGTAGAAGCCCGATGTCCATCAACTGGACTAAAATCAAAGCCAAAATTTTAAAACATAATAAACCAACAAAACTTAAGCTGAAATGCCCCACTCTAATTCAAACAGATATACACTAAGGCGTTAAATAGTTAGTATCACGACAGGTCAAATTATGCGTTCCTTAAATGTTCGTTTGGATCATCCTTTGACTGTGCTCACTTCTTTTGCAATAAGGGAAAATTCCTAAGAGAAACTTCATCACTGTGACAACTTCCTATTCTTTCAGCTATCTGATTGCTGCAGCCCCAGGAGATCTGTTTCCAAGCTCATCAAGGCTCCTAACCCTGACCCTCTGCACTGGGCTAAGGTGCCCTAGCTGTGCGCTATCGCAGCATTCAGTGGTTAGCTACAGCACACGTTCCATCGCGCATCATAATTACTTATTTACTCGTCTTTCTCGTTAGACCCCAAGTTCCGTGGGCTCAGACAACATGCCGTAGGCCTCTAGGACCTTCGCTACCTTGCACCACGTCACTGCTTGAACAAACACAAGTTTCTGCTCTGATGACTAAATACTGGAACAGCACCGAGGTCTATGAGTCAGGCACTTTCAAGTTCGAATTTTGCCATTTGTTTCCATATGACCTTGAGGAAATCCATTAATTCCTTGGAGTCCCCCTTTACGCCCATGTAAAACGGAGGAAGAACCTTCGTCTTCTCCACCTATTGCAGTTGCCAGGAGACTTAAATGACACATATAAATATCAGGTATGACAATTACCACGACTCGTTCAGACTGGCTGAAACACATGAACTTGTTTTCCTTGAATCACTGGCCTTGCTTCACTAGAAGCACCTTTTTATTGCCGCTTGACATTAATCGTTTCAGAGCTGACTAGCCCTGAGCTGTTCCAGATTGTTGGTCCATCATTACCTTCGAGAAGATAAGGCACGGTCAGGAATGAGGACATGGGGTCCCGATACTACACCTGCTCCTTTCAGAAGGAAACGGGGCACACGGAGAGAACCCTCTCAAGTGGTTCCTGGGTCAATCTGTAAGTATTCTAACTCTTGATGTCTGACCTACCAGCTCAAAGGAAGAATAAGAAAATCACAAAGGGGATGGAGAATGTACACGTAGCTCTTGTAACTCTGGACCTCAAGTAAATCAACAAGTCCATATCTAGAATCAATTTAGTAAAAATAGATCTCAACAGGATCTTCCCCTGGGAATGGACCTTTATTTCTCAGGAACTCCAAATTAAAATAAAGATGAAGTGGTTTCCAAACTCACCCGCACATTAGAATACTCAGATTTATGTATAATTACAAAACACAGGCTATTTCACAGACCAATTAAGTTACAACCTCTCAGAGCAGGCTGAGGCAGCCTGCTGGTAGAATGGTTAAGTGCTCAGTGGCTAACTGACAGGCCGGCATTTCAAACCCACCAGCTGCTCTGTGGAAAAGATGAGGTAGTCTGCTTCTATAAAAATTACAGTCTTAGTGGGGTTGAGTCCTGGTGGCGTAAGTGGTTGAGTGCAGGAACTGCAGCCTGCGGGCTTAGTGGTCCAAATCCAGCGGCAGCTCTCAGGAGTGCACTGGGTAGCTCCCACGACCACCAGAGGCAGTGATGCCCCCCTCAAAAAAAGTAAAGTCTTAGAAACCCTAGGGAGGGAATTCTACTTTGTCCTAGGGGGTCACTATACATCGGAATGGACTTGATGACCATAGTCTGTTTTTTGTAATTGGAAGGGCGACATAGACATCAATATTTTGGAACGCATCCAGATGATTCAAGTGTGCACAGGGAAGCTTGGGGACCAAGGCTTTATTTCCTTTCAACTTGGACGCAAGCGATGATTTCTTACTATTTGTGTAAAAGTAACAGCAGCATCAGTTATTTATAGACCACGATCAAACCTGCCTCAAACATCATCTGGAAGGATGATCCTGAAGTGTCCGGGGAACCGCTCCATGTCAGCTTTGCAGGCGATCTTGACAGGATGCACTGGACGTCTGCATCAGAAGAGATGGCAACAGAGTAGAATATGCAGTCTGGGTAAGTACCAGAGTTCTGGAATTGTTTATTAAACTGATGAGCCAAGAAAGCTTTTCCCTGATGAAAAGATTATCTGCAAGATTTACAATATGATTTGAAATGGCTGTGCATCAGCAAATTGCTTGAACATTTAGAATTACCTTATGAGGTTAAGACATTTAATCTCATGTTTTCAATTTTTCGCATTTTCTAAATCAATTTACATTTTCAGTTAATTTCCACAAGGTCATATCTCATGCTGAAAATCTGCAGAGTTGATAGTTTTACTTCATTTTTGTGTATGCATGTTTTAAAAAATGAATCAGCTCATTATTTAATAAACACTAATCTAGTAAGTGAGCTAACTTAATGCTGAAAACAAAAATACCCTTTAGGCATATACCTAATACAGTATGCGTTTTAATGAGGAACTCTTAAACAAAGAAAAGCAGACTCATGCTGATTCGTCGTTCGTAAACTAACCACGCTTTATACGTGTTGACACAGAACTTTGCACAAAACATCAGTGAGTTCTGGATCATCAACAACCAGAAGAACATTAAAGTGTGCACCGTCCTTCTTCTCCCCTTATCCTGGCACTCATCTTAAAAAGGCGAAAACAACCATTTTATGAAAGCCCTCTCCCTTCGACTCCTCTCTACGTGAGAGTAACAATAAAAACTAAACATCGATGTTGTCCTCAGATGCCATCAACTCAGTTCAGACTCATAGCAATCTGTTGTGCACCTTGGGTAGACTCTACCCTGCTATCGCCCTCATTCACGCTGATGGGATTTTTTTTGGTTGTTCTGCATCTTTGACGCCTGAAACCTGATCCCATTGACACCTCGTGATCACACAGGCTCGTGTGCTTCTTGCATGTGGACTTTGCTGCTTCTCAGCTAGATAAACAAAAGCACTTGTTTATCTTCAAGTCTTTAAGACTCCAGACACTGTATCTTTAGATAACTGGGCACCATCAGCTTTCTTCACCACAGTTGCTTCTGCACCCATTTTGTCTTCAGCAATCCTGTTGGGAAGCTGAGTGTCACAGAATGCCAGGTTAGTAGAACGAGACGTTCTTGCGCTGAGGGAGTACTTAAGTAGAGACCCAATGTCCGTCTTCTATCTTACTTAACATATAAATACATGTACATAGATTTCCTTATCATTATATAGTTACATCTGTACATGCCTGTATTTAGATCTCTATAAAGGCCCTTTGCCTCCTCATTCTTTCCTCTATTTCTTTTGACTTTCCTCTTCTCCCATGATCATGTTCAGCCTTCATTCCATAATTTCTCTAGGCTACATTGCCCTTAATCAAGTCCCACCAGGCATCCTGCATCTTCCTCGCCATCGATTTTAGATCGCTTGTTGTTCCCTTATCCCTGGGATGACTGACCCCCCCTCTTCCTTCCCCCTGCCCCCCCTTCCCTGGAACTGTTGGTCCCATTGTTTTTCCTCTGGAGTGTTGAAGGTCTTCTTTATTGATGATCCTCTATTTTACCAAGCATATGTCCTCCTTCAGAGATTGCTCCTCCTGATAAAATATCCAAAGTGTGAAAAACAAACACCTCACCCTCACGTCTAAGAACCATGCTAGCTATACTACTTCTTCAGAGATAGACTTGTTTGTTCTTCTGGTAGTCCATGGCTTGTTCGATATTCTTTGCCAACACCATAATTCAAATGTATAGCTTTTTCTCAGGTCTTCCTTATTCATTGTCCAGCTTTCACATACACATGAGGCAACTGAAAACCCCATGGCTTTGCTCAGACCCATCTTATTTCTCAAAAGGGTATCTTGTGTTTTTTAACACTCCAAAGAAGTCTTCACAGCAAATATGCCTAATGTTAATATGTCATTTGATTTTTCGACTGTTACTTTTACAGGTGTTGATGTTAGACCCACACACATACTGCACATAGTAATATGTGAATACGCATAATAACATGATAATAAATACACACAATAATATTTCACTGCCATAAAGCCGGAGCCTACCCAGAGCGACCCTAGAGAAGAGGGTCTTCTGAGACTGCCGTGCTGTGAGAGCAGAGCGCCTCATGCTTCTGTTGGAGAGCAGTGAGGGCTTCAATCTGCTGACCTTGGATTGGAAGCTCAATGCAAAACTACTTCGCCTCCAGGGCACCGGACAATGGTCAAGTTGTTTGTGGCAGTCATGTTGTGTCAACTTCAGATTGGTAGTGTAGCAGTGGAGTCTGGCCTGTCAATTTGGAGATAGCCAATGAGACCTCTATGTGGGCATGGCTTTCTCCTGAGAATTTTGGGAAATCTGGCCATATTTTCCCCCTTGGAAGTGAGAGACTCACGACTCAGTCCCTTGGAGCCGCTCTACTGACAAGACACAAGATGGGCTTCCTGTGAGACATCTCGAAGAAGTCACATGGGTTTACCCTGATGCAACCAGACCTCTGAAGCTGGAAAAGCCACAGAGACTCCTGCCAGTGCTGAGATGCTTGAGAAGCCCCAGAGAGGGTTCTGCCGGCACTGAGATGTTTACAACACCACTGGACACACAAGACTCTGCACCCTCTGGGCAGTGATTGTCCTGGTGTCATTGCATGTGCCTCGTGAATCTGAAGAAGACTTTACAGACTGGTATCGGACATATGGGCTAGTATCAGGGCTTGTGGGCTTGGACTGGATTTTGAATTGGGATGCTTTCTCAATGTTCCATTCCTCTTCCTTATATACGTATGTGTGTTTATGAATTTGCTTCTCTAGTCTACCTGGACTAACACATTGTTCTTAAATAAAAGTTGCCAAAGGAGCAAAAATAAATGCCCTTAAAAACACATTTCATCAGGGGCTCGAGTAGAAAGCAAATGTTTGGAGAATGATAATGGCAGTAGGTGTACAAATGTGCTTAACACAATGTATGTATGTACGGATTGTGAAAAAACATTGTGCGAGCCCCCGATAAAATAATTTATTTAAAAAAACACATTTCGACAAACTTATGGATGCCTGAGGAAAAGATTTAATACAAAATCTCTCTCCATCAGGAGACTTTATAATAAATAATCTACAACTTAAACTCTCAAAGAGAAAATGAAAACAAGAATATGCTGTTAAAAATGAAAAGCAAAATAATGAGAAAGGTTATTGGAAATCTTGACGTTAATAATACAGTGCTCAATATTAAAACTCAAAGAATCTAGAATGCCTGGTGGGGTTTGATTAAGTGCAATGTAGCTGAGAGGAATTACTGAGAGCAGAATGCAGATCAAACGTGATAGTGGAAAGTAAAAGTAAATAGAAGAATTGAGAGCAAAACACTCTTAGATATAGATGTGGACATGTATATAAGTAAAACATATTAATATATAATGATAGGGATATGTCTATGAATATATATTTATATGCTAAGTTCAAGGTAGCAGACGGGTCTCAACTCAAGTCCTCCCGCAACACAAGAACACTTTGTTCTAATAACCCGGCATTCCGTGATGCTCATCTTCCCAACATGATCACTGAAGACACAATGCGTGCATAAGCAAATGTGGTGAGGAAAGCTCATGGTGACCGTAAATAGAAAACAGAGCGTCTGGGGTCTTAAAGTTTCAAGTTCAACAAGCAGCCATCGAGCAGGGAAGTAAAAGTCCACATGGAAGAAGCACACCAGTCTGTGTGATTATAAAGTCTCAACAGGATCAGAAGACACCCCCCCTCCAAAAATCCCATCAATGCAAATGAAGTGGGTCAGAGTGGAGAGCCAAAGCTCATCTGTAGACAACTGGACATTCCCCCTCTCCCCCAAAAGATGAGTCACAAGGAAGGAACGCGCAATATAGGACGCAGTATAGCGTCCAATGAAACATTCCTCTAATTCTTTAATACTCCCTCCCCCAATATCATGACCCTACCTTGCATACCTGGCTAGACCAGAGCATGTACACTGGTGTAGATAAGAGCTCTGGACACATGGTATCCAGGACAGATAAGCCCCTCAGGAACAATAATGAGAGTAAGAATATCACAAGGGTAGAGGGAAGGTGGCGGGAGAAAGGGGGAACTGACATTTAATCACCCCTTCCCACCACAGACACAAAGGGATAAACAACAGAATGGGTGAAGGGAGACAGCGGATGGTGTAAGATATGAAAA